>BMAO01024371.1:0-52798 GCA_019973975.1 Trichonephila clavata | reverse complement strand
ATTAATTAAAAATTATTTCCAAGTTAAACATTTTTAGAAATATTTGTTAAGAACCTATTTTTAAAATCATACAAAAATAATTCTTTTTTTCGTAAATATGATAAATAAGATTATAAGAAGATATAATTAGTACGTTATATATAGATGTAGTATAAATCTTTAAATTTCTTGTAATCATTTAATTTTTAAAAAATATTTAAAATCAAAATTCTTGATAAAAGATAGTTTTTTTATTTATTATTTTAATCCAGTCCCAGTTTCTTAAAGATAATATAAATAACTCTATTTAAATAAATAATGTATTCCCTAGTCCAACATTTATCTACTTGTTTCTATTTGAAGTAAATAAAATATTTAGCTTTTAGTAAATGGTTATTTTAATAATTCTAAATATTTAAACTTATTTTTTTCAGTTTAAGTAAACCCTAAGTCCCCTAATTACTTGCATATATTTACGTATTTATCAATTGTTTAAAAGACATAGTAGATATTTAGTACCATATATTCCATTGACTGATATTAAGCAGCGACTGTTCAATACATGGCAGAGTAAAATAAAATAAATTTTAAAGCACGAAAGAATTTCTTTTTTAGGAATGAACGAATACGAAAGGCAACAGCTGCGCAGGCGAGATTTAAGAGAGGTTTGAAATGGAGGAGGTGGTATCACATGTATCGTTGAAAGGATGCTAACATGGCTTTAAAATATCCTCGGAATAGCATGTGAATGGTCAATTATGTTAATCTAAGCTACTTTCAACCTTCACCCTCATTAATGTCACACAAAAACAACCCATATCCTATCAGTTGCTTTTCATTCCATCACAAGTAGAATCCAAAACTAGTATAACTAATTAGACTTCATCAAAAAATATGTAGGCAATCTAATGCTAAAAAAGACAGGGAAAAGAAAACTATCAGATTATTTTCCTAAAAACTCAACAAATGTTTTGTTTTTCAAAAAGTTTGAACATTTTCTACTAAATTTCATTAAGTTCTTGTAAATGTTCTTGTTTCATTGATTTTTATTAAATGCATGCATATATAAAAATCCATGTAAATAAAATGTACTCCAACAAAATTTTTGTTAAATACATGTTTCTTTTTGTAATATCCTTTTACACGAAAAAATATTTCAGTCCCCTCAGTTTCGTGTTAAACGATTTTCACTGTATTTCTGTAGGCATTATTGGTATTTATACATTACTTTTGACCAAAACTAATAGTTTGTAATGATATTTCACTAGTGATACTCCTTGAAAATAAAAAGTTCACAAATTGTTGAAAATAATTCGTTAAAACTTACAACCAATTTGATAAATCCCTGGTTATGATAACTAAAATCAAAAATGCAATTTCAAACAGAAAAAAAAATTAAGAATTTTTAGGTCACTAATAACTTAACTAAACTTAATACCTAATAGCTTAACATAAATAACCAATGTAAACGTTTCAGTAATTAGTGTCAGCACCATATTTAAGACATAAATACGCAAACAACTTTTTAAAAATAAAAGAATCATGCCCCCTCAAAAGATTTTGATTACTTTAAGTTTCCTCTTTAAAAGTAAACTTGGGAAATTAAGCTCCTCTTTTGGTATTTACTAAAGAACCTTGTTATCGAATTCCGTTGCATTGATCTATGTCTCGACACTTCAAAACTTTATTCTTTTTGAAACAAAAACACCGCAGACAATTTCTTAAATAAAACCCTTTCGTAAAAAAAAGTTTTCAGGTTTTTTTCCCTTCTCGTACTTGATGACTAAATCAATAAACTCACGAGAGAGAAGTCAAAGGGAATAAGTAAAAATTTCAAGATATCTTTAACTATCTGATAAAATTCGTGGAATGGAACAGCAATTCCTTAATCCAATATGAAATAACTTATTTTTTTTTTATAACTATACCATATTTAAATCAGATTTATCTTTAAGCGATAAAAGAAATTTCTAATAAAATATATTTCTAAATATTAATATGTTGGGGAGTTTTTCTTGTCAAATCTCTTTTCTTTTATACTCCTATTGCCTTCTCAATAAATATTTCTTGTTTTATTATTTTGTTTAAATATCTAAATAAAAATAAATAAATGAAAAAAATGTAGTAATTTTTTGATAAAAGGAAGAATAGTGTTAATTATAGAAAGAATTTAATACATACATTTTACTAGCGTCAAATTGTATACTTTTTTTATTAAAAACTGGCATTCAAGCCGTTAATGTAAAGTACGCCACAAATGATGCTTATTATAATCAATTAAACATAATTTGTTTTTAAAGAATCCTTCCATCTCAGAGCAGTGTATATATTACATACAGAACAGTTTATGCAATTCTAACTTTTAAAAAATAATTAAAGATGTGTGTGCGCATGCATGTTACCACATACGGGGAAATAACAATAAAATAAGCTTAAAAGTTCGGAATACATGTGAAAATAATTTAACTCAAAGAGAGGTTCTCGAGCTTTTTTGCCGCCTTTCCTCTTTAAATTAAAGTAATTTCCAGTTTCTTCACTTTTACATCAGTTAATTGTTCTAAATATCAAAATAGTGTTGTATATTATCCACACTTATTTTATCTGGCTTTTTATTTCTCAAAAATTTCCAAATAGAAATTTTAAAAAAACGACTATCAAATGTAGCAATAAATTTTTTTATTACAAATTTAAAACTTTTGTCGAAAAATGGAATTTCCTTGAGAAATAATAAACTGTGGAAGATTGAAGGCCTTTTGACAATTCGTAAATATCAATCGCAAATAGCATGTCTGATGTGTATCTCGTCATTAGCATATCGATGTGCAATCTGATTGTTTTTTTCTTTGACAATAAATTAGTTATTTCACATAACCAAAGCCAACTTTAACTAATGTTCAAGAGAGATGGCCTTGACTTAACCCATGATCAGCCAAATGCGATGGCGGGAATGCAATTAAAAATTTCTGTATTCTTGCCCACAATTAAGGGTAGAGAACTGGTATTGATTTTTGAAACTAGAACTTTTTGTATTCACTTCTGCGTTTATCTTTTGGTTCTTCGTTAACTGTGAATCCAAAGGGTTCCTCTTTTAATTTTGGGTACTCTATTGTATATGCATTTGCGAAATTATCGTAAATCCAATTCGGTACACACTCCCATCTAAAATTTCTACGTGAATAACGTTAAAGAGTTGATGGTAAGTAAATATTTATTTTTTGCCAAGACTGTTAATAATTTGGGAAAGTGGCTGGATACAATTCTACTTAGAAGTGAATCCAAAAGAAATTTTCTTGTAACAACAACAACGAGAGTTTTGTATTAATTAATAGCAATTCAAAGCCTTATTTGTAATTTGACTTCAATAAATATTTATATATATATAAATCAGGTCTATCAAATAAACTTTGTAATGTTTGGATGTAATTGGATTTTCGCACAGTTTTTCGTCACTATTTTGAGAGGGAAGTCCAGTTCTAAATCTAATAGATTGAAAAAAAGAGAATCAACAAATACTTTTTGGGAGGTTAAGACATTCTGTATGGAGCAGCAAGCGATATTAATAATCATTTTCAGTGCAAAGATTTTCTAGTAATCTACCATGCTCCCACGCGCGCGTACAAGTCCTTATAAATCTGCTCTAATACTGTAATGTAATGACACATGAAGGCATTCATTCAGAATTTTTTATATCCAAATTCTGACGATAAATAACAAAATATATCTATACAAATAAATAAAATTGAAGTGTCTGTTTGTAATTTCAAATTAGCAGCTTTTTACTTAATGCACTAAAAGTATATACGGTACTCATAACAAAAAACCAATTTTTAAAATTTTTGTCTGTCTGTCTGTCTATCGGTCTGTCTGTCTGTCTATCTGTCTGTCTGTCTGTCTGTCTGTTTGTTCCGGCTAATCTCAGAAACGGCTGGTGCGATTTTAAAAATTCTTTCACTAATGGAAAGCTACATTAACGGGGAGTAACATAGGCTATATTTTATTCCCGTATTCTTACGGGAACGGAAACTATACGGGTGAACGTGAAACTGAATGCCAAGATGAACTCCAAATTGAACGCCAAGCTGAGCTAATGAAGTCGTTGTTTTGGTTACTGGCGACCGATGCTGTTCATGAGACATAATAGTGTTACGCGCACATGATAATACGCTGACACGTGCCATAATTTTTTTTTTTTATTTTTTATGAAAGGAGAATCTTACTGTTCAGTTAAGTAGAGCATCGGCTGTTTCGGATGCACTTTTAAAAATAATAAATCAAGGCTTCATAAGCAAAAAGCAATGCAAGAAACAAAAAATTGATAAGTTTTACGGTTAGTTTTAATCCTTTCTTTTTTTTATTTACATTTTTAGTCACATTTAAACAATAGTTATTATAATCCCAATCTATATCTATACAAATAAATAAATTGAAGTGTCTGTTTGTAATTTCAAATTAGCAGCAATTGTTTGCGAGGGCGGGGGTTTAAGGGGCGTCAGAAATTCCGATTTTTAAGTTATTAGACGTACAGTCTTGAAACTTAGTAAGTAGATTCCTCTCATAGGGTAGAGATATGCTACAAAATGGGTTTCGTGAAAATTGCCCTCAAGTGGCGTTGCGGGACTTAAGGGGCGTTATAGATAATTATTTCCATTTTTAAACTATTAGACGCACAGTCTTTATATTTGATAAGTAGATTTTTTTATAGAGTAGAGATCAGCTATAAGAAGGTTTTGTGAAAACAGACCTCTAAATGGCGTTGCGGGGGATTTAGTGGCGTACTAGATAAATATTTTCGTTTTTAAACTACTTCACCTCCCTGCTTGAAAATTGGTAGGAATGTTTCTTTCATGGAGTAAATATCCGCTACAAAACAGGTTTGGGAAAAATTGACCCTCAAGGGGTGTTAAGGGGGTGTTAAGGGCAGATATAAATAATTATTTCCATTTTTAAACTATTAGACGCACAGTTTGAAATTTGGTAAGCAGATTCCTCTCATAGGATAGAGATACACTAAAAAATGTGTTTTGTGAAAATCGACCCCTAGGCCACGTTGCGGGGGTTCAAGGGGCGTTATTGATAATTTTTTTTTTTTTGCATTTTTAATTTATTGGACGCACAGTCTTCAAATTTTTCTAAGCAGATTTCTTACATAGTGTGCAATTCCCCTACAAAATTGGTTTTGTGAAAACAGACCCAGAAGTGGCGTTGCGGGGGCTCAAGTGGCGTTATAGATAACTATCCCCATTTTTAAACTATTAGACGTACAGTCTTGAAATTTGATAAGCAGATTCCTTTCGTAAAGTAGAGAACCGCTACAAAATGGGTTTCGCGAATATCAACTACTAAGTTTAATTTCGGGAGATTAAGAGGCGTAATTGATAAATATTTCCATTTTAAACTATTTGATCCTCCTGCTTGAAAATTGGTAGGCATGTTCCTTTCATGGAATAGAGTTCCTCTAACAAAGAGTAAACCGAAAATTGACCCCCAAGGAGGGTTGCGAGGGGTCCAGAGGAGTTACAGAAAAAAATTCCTGTTTTTAATTGTTAGACCCATATACTTGAAATTTGTTAAGCATGTTTCTTTTGTTGAATAGGGATCCACTAAGAATGTATTTTAAGCAAATCAAGTTCTGGGGGGTGCAGGGGGTTACTGGGACGTATTGACAAAAAAATTACTTTTTTCGAGCTACAAGGACTATAATAATGAAATTTGGTTTGCATTTTTCTTTTGTTGAGTTGAAATCCGCTAAAAGCGGTTATTTTGGAAAACGGCTCTCAACGGGATTACTGAGATATTGATAGTAAAACTTTTTTTTTTCCTGTTAGATTTAGACTTGAAATTTGGCTTGCATGTTCAATTTACGGAGTAGAGATCCACCGAAAATTGGTTTGCGGGAATCCACTTGGTTTTTGGGTTACGAAAGAGCAAACATCATTCTATGCTTCAATTTTAGAGATTTTTAGAAAACACAAATTAGATGAGTTCTGCCCCTTTTTTTTATCAACAGGCGACAGTTACAGGTATAAGTATATTTTTCAATACAATCGAATTCTTAATGCAGGACTTAGATATCAATAATTTATACATATATATAAGCAGTAAAAATTTATAAAACATCATGAAATTCCCAGCGAAGCGGGCGGGTAACAGCTAGTAACAAATATATTTCGTTCTGTGTGCTTTAAAAATGCTATTAAAACCTTATGATGTCCAATCACTGGTGAAGCACTCATCAGTGGCTTCTGAGAAATTATTATGAACGAGAATGTCTTTGTCTTGAAGAAATTTGCTCATGATATTAAAAATCGATTTTTCCCTTATATCGGTTTCCCAATTTTTTGTAAATAATAACTCTTGACAGGTTTTTCTTGTGTTTTCGAAGAACGTATGACGAGAGTAGTTAATTGGTAGAGATCATCAATCAAGTTGAATGAAAATTTGCAAGTATCTTAGAAATTAAATAAGGATGTTTCAACGTCTTTATATATAGCCTTTTATTTATATTCTTCTTTGCACTGAACTATTTCTTGGAGAATTTACTTTGATTATATCTCAGAGTGTTTTATAAGAACAGAGTTCTCATTGCCTCTTGGACAGCAGGCAAGATTAATTTTTTGCCAATTGGTGTGAGGTGTTTTTCCGTTTTTGTGAATAATTATGAAATATTATGAGGGTTGTACATTATTATATTATTCAGTTTACAATTCAAAAAATTTTTACATAGATTTGTTTTTGATACCTTTTTACCACTCCTTGAACGTAAGATCTGTACCCTTTTTAACACGCTTTTATAAGCTTTACCTGTATGTAACGGAATGTTTGAACTCAATTTTTACCCACTTTGAAAAGTCAGATTAAATCGAAATGTTGCACATTTGTCAAGGACAGATTACAATAAAATAATTTCGTAATTTTGTTCCGTTGTCCGCATCAGAATTATCAGGAATAATGATTTCAAAATTTGGTAACTAAATCTATATACTTTTTTCAGATTTGGCGAATAATTCCAGATTTGGAATCTAAAAGATCAAGTTACAACCCTAAAAGGAAGAAAATGTGCGTCAGCAATTTCTTACCATGATATAAACAATTGTCTAGTTTTTCAGAAAATGGAAATAAAAAAAATCGACTCGTGCATGTGAAAAAAATAATTTAAGTTCTAACTGTTAAACTCAGTCATAAAATCTGTTTTTCTAAATTCTGTTGTCGGATCTGCAAAATGAAACATCATTCATTGCTTCATTTTACCAAAACAGCTGAGAATTGATTCAGAGGTCACCGGATTAATGTTAGTTTCAGAGAGAATACTGAGCTCTTTTTGGTAAAAAATATCATTGACCTTGCACCCTCTTCCACATAAAGTATTTCAAACTTAGCTCTTCCAGATTTCCTTCAGTTGGCTGATTCTACATTTTGCAAACCAGGCCGCATCAACACGCTGACTAATAGGATGCCAATGGATATTCCAGATTCTAAAAAAATTACGCATTTAAGAATAATTCATCAATGAATAAATGATAGTTTAAAATACAAAAAAAAACATGCTTTTATTGCAGATTGAACTAAAAAAAAATGAAAAATAAATTATAGTTTAAGAAAACTAAAAAACACGCTTTTATGGTTAATTGAACTGAAAAGTAAAGAATAATTCTTAATATAGGAATAAAATGATTAACAAGAAGATTAATGCCATTGTGGTAAAAGCTTGGGGCGCTTTGTACTACATTTGTACACTAACTCAGCATTTCGGAATAGAACTAGTAAGAAATTATTACGAGTAATAAAGAGCACACCATGCTTTTACCTGAATGACGTTAATTTTCTACTTAATCATTTTATTCTTATATTAAGAATTATTCTCTACTTTCCAGTTCAACTAACCATAAAAGCGTGTGTGTTTTTTTTTTTAACTAAAATTTATTATTAGTATCATTTTATTCAAATACTCTTGTAGTCTAGAAAGTTGCATGATTTTATTGGAAAAATATTTTTAGCAAATTAAGCCTATTTAAATACTTAAAACTATTCTGATGGCCTTTCTTCTTAAATTCAGACGTTTTGAACTATAAAATTTGTCAAGGTTTAAATAAATTAACTTTTCAACAGATTTATACATAGTTGCAAAAATACGTGATGGCTGCAAAATATTCTACCCCATATCTTACTATTGAGTATTTGTGTTGCAATATCGGATATAAAACTGAAAGAATTGTAGTGATACCAGACTGATGTGATTTATTTGGATATTTTGATAAAGACAACGAAACGTAGGAAATATCTCGCAGCTTTATATTAAAGATAATGTGAGTAGATTTTTATCTGCTCCGTCCAATTGTGATGATGTAGACAAGTTGAGCCCTTCAACAGAAGGTCAGGAGAGGGAAATATATTGACGTCTGGTCACTAATTGGAAATCCCTCGTTAACTGGAAAAGTAAAGACCACTAAATAAGTAGAGACTATTTTGGTATAAACTTCAATATTGTTTGTTTATCACTCATGATGATGCCAATGTTCCTGTTTTGATCGAAAACTTTCCATATTAAATACAAAAAAATTGGACATTTAGTTTTATCTTGCTTTTTGATCTGCGTATAATTTAATTTTCAATTAACAGACAATGCTCTCGGATTATTATTATTATTATTGTGGCTTTGGAACTTATATCCTAACTTGTTTCCCTCTCTATGCGTTTCCAAATCTGTACAAACAACGCTAATTTAAAATTTTTTAAGTTAGGTTAACGCTTAAGCTAACGTTTTTTTCACAATTTTATTTTTTAGAAATTAACTAAGTGGTTAGGTACGTCCTGAATGTCTCTTTTGAGTATCTAAATAACCCCTCCCTTTTTCTTTTCTGTAGGCATTCTACATCTTATCTGAAAGACTCCAACATCCGCTGGGGAACAGTATTCCCGCCCTGCGGAAACTATGGTTTATTTAAACAAAAAAGAATAAGCAAAAATAAAACAATACTTTAGAAAAAGATAAATATAACAAAATTTTTAAATCTGTCTAGATTATTATTTTATATGGTAAAGAAAATAAATAAGTTCGTATGTTATTAATGGATACAAATCGTAAACCATAATTTCATTGAGTTTCACAAAATCGACTTTTTAAATGTTCATTTGAAATAACGCTTGATTTTTCATTGAAAATATGAAAAATTATGAAGTTTATATTCGAATAAAGCCCAGTGACCGAGTGATAGCGTATTGCGATTCCACACCACAGGTCCGGGGTTCCATCCTCGGGCTGGGAAGGTCGACTCAGCCTTCATCTCTTCAACGGGTCGATAAATGAGTACCAATCTTGCTTGGGGACTAATCACATGACACGGATGCTATTGCATACGTCACTTCCATCAGGGACGAGACACAAACTTTAAGAGTACAACTACCTTATACAGTTTGCTGAGGTGGTGCTTATCTTTGATTGGTCATTGCTTTACAGCATACGGAAAGTGTATACTTCTTTATGAATCACCCTGTTTTCTATAAAAATAATTTGAACCTTTATTTTTGTGATACATGAGTAATATATAAGCTTTCAGTTGACTGAATAACTTTCAGTGGAAATCACCTCTATTTAAAGTCAAAAAGCTGTATTACTCTCAGAACAAATTTTCAAATAATGAAAAATACTTTAGTATTCTTAATTATAAATTTATCATGTATCTTTATTAATATAAACATATTCCATAAATACACAACTTTTTTGCTATCATGAAAAATTAAAAGTCGAATTAGTATTACACTGTATGAGACCTAGCAGGAACAAATTTTAAAATTAAAAAAAATGAGTTGAAAATGAAATAATTTGAACAGAGTTAGATAAAAAAGGACTAACGGAATGAATCTTTATGTGATACTAGAGATGGGATATACAGTAGAGCCGGGGTGGGCATTACGTCGATCGCGATCGACCGGTGGACCACCAAGACATTTTGGGATGGCCGCCTAAAAAATTTATCAGTATCAAGATTGGCTGACAGTACGCAGACAAAGCCTTCTACCGACTATAACAACAAAAACTAACTTTAGATAAAAATGTTTTAGTTTTTTTTGTATTGTTTATTAATAAATAAATGTATCATTTGATATAATTATATTTGGGGCTATTATTATTAAGTTTGTATCTTGCTTTTTGCTTTAATCGCGGTTTAAAAGTACTGTCTTTAATTTTGGTTCTATATAGGTATATATATATATATATATATGTATATTACATATTCCGTACTTATTATTAAATTATAATAATAACCTTGTTCTTGCCTCACCACACCTATGACATTGGGAAGAAGCATACACAAGAATTTTTAAAGGGAAGGGGGTTGAGGGTTGAAGGTCTACCATTCTCGTATCATACCTCAATACGCAGCCAAACATATTTTTTGGTTTTGTCGAATGTCAGGAACAAAAAACAACAAAAGATAAATCACTGAATAAATAATTAACATTAACAAATAAAAAATTTATTAATATCAAATACGTAACTAGATTTTACATACTATATACATGGGACTACAACGAATCGGGGGAAAATGAAGGGTTATGAGGGAGGGTCCGGACCAGTGGACCTCTTCCCCTCCCTTATGTGCGCCACTGACATTGGGTGGACCGCAACTCCTTGAGAAAATTAAAAGTAGCCCTCACCCTGGGAAAGTCCGCCTACTCCTGCAGTAGAGTCTCGAAAACTTGGCAGTCCGGATAATTTGTGCTTATTGTTCCTACTTCGTCTTAGTGATGAAACAGTAACACGCAGAGTGCATTACGGAAGACAACAGCACATTACCCATTTCTTTTTAAAAAAGTAGCCAGTTTTTTCAAAGGCGGCTACTTAATTTTAATTATAGACAGCTTTATGTCTTCATAAAGTATTTTTCTGAGGTATGTCTGGTCAGATAAATTACTGTATACTATGAATTCATTAATTTTCATTTTCATGGAGTAAATGCTCTATGTCATCATAAAGTACATACTTTTCCTTTGCTTAAGGGTAATTGGGCAGTTTACTTTCTGTTATATCTCAAGCAAACAATACATACAAGTGCTGTACAATACTTTCTGAGGAAACACTCGTACTTATTCTTTTCCAATCACATTCTCGATAAACCGGGATTTTCACAAATTTGGCCACTCTTCGGTCCTCATTAGATCGAGTTTTCGAGACTACTGTATCAATAGTGGAAATTTTTTAAAGGAAAAACTTTTTACAACTTAAATTCTGCTCTTCGATATTAGGTGGTAATTTGTAAGAAATGTACTTTAATCATATAAACAATAATGGGTGAATATATATATATGTGTGTATTTATTTTATCAATATATATTTCTAAATTATTTAGTACATCATTATATTATTCCATTCATTTCAATTAGGAAATGAACTTAAATTCTAATTGACTTTTATATTTGGTACAAAAGGGATAACCAAAATTAAGGGATAAGCAAAAAACTAATGCTAATAAAACTTTTGGAGAAATTACACTCAAGAGCGAAAACAATATGACCACTGGTCAATAACGAGTTGGCCTATCTTTGGCGAGCAACACAGATTCATCCCGCCTTGGCATGGATGCCACAAGCCCTTGGGAGATGGCCGGAGACAGATTGTACCAGATGTTTAAGCCATGGTAATTCAAATCTGAGATATTGTGAATTGGTGGTCTTTGAACTCTGAGCTGCCGTCCCATGACATCCCAAATGTGTTCTATCGGATTGAGATCCGGTGAGTTAGGTGACCAGGACATTAACTGGAATTCAACATCATGTTCCTGGAACCACTCCAACACAATTTTAGCCTTGTGACACAGGGCGTTGTCCTGTTGGAACATTCCATATCCAGCTGGAAAAACAGAGGCCATGTAAGGGTGCAACTGGTCCCCAATGATGCTCAGATAACTTGTTGCATTCATGGTCTGCTCTACCACAACCACGGGTCCCAGAGATGCCCAAGAGAACGTCCCCCAAGGCATAATACCGCCACCACCGGCCTGTGTATGACCTACTGCACATTGAAGGAGCAACTGTTCGCCTGGAAGACGGCGTATCCTGACACGGCCATCGGCGTGATGAATTATAAACCGTGATTCATCTGACCAGGCAACTCTCTCCCACTGATCCATGGACCAGTCGCGATGTTCCCGGGCCCAGCGCAGGTGCAATTGGCGTGAGTGAGTGAGTGAATATTAACGTTCCACTGTTCAGCTACACGAGGGTTTTTGGGGACGGTCCGCGTAATTTTGAACCATGATCAAGTGACGCGGACGACACCTGAGCTGGCACCCAACACTCCTAACTACCACACCACACCAACGGGAGGACGTTTGAGCTCTCGACAGATTTAACGTGCATCGCTCCCCTACATGGCGGGTCTTCAATGGTACTGGGATTGAACTCATGACATGCTAGCCACGATCCGATGCCAAGACCACTTGGCTACAGCGGCCATAGGCGCAGTTGGCGATGACGCTTGGTCAGCAAAGGCACACGAGTGTGACATTTGCTGCATAGCTCCAAATCCAACAGTGTCCGCTGAACAGTGTGCTCCGATACTATTCTACTTTGTCCTGCATTTTATTGGGCTCTCTGCTGAGCCACTGTCTGGCTCCGGTTTTGCTTCACCTTGCGAGACAGTCTCCGATGGCCATTTTCTTTGATAGCGTGTGGACGTCCAACACCATGTCGTCTACTGCTGGTTTCACCGTCATTCATCCACTTTGCATAAGTAATAACAACTGTAGATCGCGAACAACCCATGAGTCATGCAGTTTCGGAAATACTTGGTCCGAGCCTTCAAGCCATTACAAACTACCCTCTATCAAAGTCGCTTAGATCCGCAGCCTTTCCCATCACACACAGAAGTAAGTGAAAGAATGATTCTTCAGACTCTCCAGCAGCAGTTAAATACCACTTCCGCCTGATCATGTGCCTCCCAAGTCATCCAGGTGAGTTCATTGCAAAATGTAGGGGTGGTCATAATGTTTTGGCTCTTGAGTGTATGTCTTGAAAATAACACAGTTCAATACACCAACCGTATATAAGTATTTCATTGTATCGTTAATAAGTTATTGTTAAATGGTTAATTTCCTCTTGTTTGGAAATAATTTCTTTTTTGTCAACGAATTTAGAATTTTAAGAATCAAATACTATTAAAAGAAGAAATAAAGAAAAATTTAAAAAACATAACTGTTTTTTAAATTTTTTTCCTGATCATCTAGAGGGATGAAAGTAGCTGTTAATATTATCGTGACAGCAACAGAAAATTACTATGAGAGCAAACTAAGTTTTAGTCAGGAATATTTTAAACAAAATATTTTTGCAGTTTGCATATTTTAAAAAGGTTTTCTTTTTTATTATTTAATGTCCAAAATCAATATTCCCTATACTAAAAAAAAAATGCTTTCCTTTTTAATGAAATATTCCGAGCTTTGATTCATTTTTTTAATTAAAAATGTAAAGAGAAATCTATAAAAAAAACAAGAGGAGATAAATAATTTTAAGTAAAGAAGTTTTTTCATAATATTTCATATTATCTCTTCAGTAACTTAGATAAAAAAAAATTTCCAGCTCATCATCGCTAACTCACATAAAACTTTTATCTCTTCTCATAATAAAAGTTTTTGCGTGGTGTAAAATTTTTTGAAGAGTCTGTATTTATCTCAACTTCCTTTTTGCACAAAATTCGTTTCGTTTATGATAAATAAAATACCATTTCAATAACAAATTTAAAGCTATAATTTATTTCTTGTCAAACGGTATTATTAAAATGTCACAGAATTCCTAACAAGTTGGAATTTAACATATTTTAACAAAAACTATAGATACAGTGAATAAAAAACTATGCATGCATAAAATATTTTTTTTTTTCAATTTGTTGTAAAATATTCAGTTTCAAGTTTTCTAAAAATTTTCGATTACTTCCAAGAGGTCCTAAGATGAAAATATAAATCATTTATGGACAACATATATATATATATATATACATCCATATAATGTGCTTCTTTCAGACTAAAATTTGTATAATACAGAAAAATATAATTAAAACTAGCACAACACTATGAATCAAATAAAGAGGTAAAACAAATAGGAAAAGTTTAACAGGTATATTTTTTGCTTAGAAATGCGGAATGATTGCTCTTACCAAAAGAATATTTACAACGTGTAAAGCCAAAAGATAAAATATATAAAAGTTTATCCAACAAAAATAATACATACATTTAAAAACAAAAAATACGAAAGTAATTTCATTAAAATCTTTAAGCATCGTGTTCTCTTTTTTATTTATATTGGGATATTTCATTTACATTTGATCTCATCAAAAATTGTATATAATTTTGGATGTCTATATATATATATATATATATATATATATATATATGTACACTTTTTCTCAGTATCTAAAGCAATTTTTTCTAAACACATGACAAATCTCATAATTTACAATTACGGTATATATATTGAATTGAATTATTAATAATGTTTTCTTCCTTTAAAAGAATATTTACTAGTTACACACACTTTTGATACTCCGTTCAAATTAAAATCGTATTTTCAACTTACATCTTATCAGAAGAAGAGGTTCAGTAGATAAACAGGCTCCGATCCTAAAAAAATTCACTGACTGAAAGATTCATTGCATCGAAACTAGAAATGTGTTCCGGAACTGTAATTAAAATCTTTAATAAGGATTAAAAGTTAAAACAGATGTTTAAGTCGAAAAATCGTCTCCTTTTTTTAAACATATTTCTGAAAGAAAAGCATATTTTAGAAAATTACGTAAAAAACGCCTAGTTGCTTAAAAATGGAAATTTGGGGTAACACTCGTTGCGGTATAGGCACATTTCAGTGACTGTAGTAAAAAAGGTCAATTTTCTATTGCTCAACTGACGGGAATGACTGTACGAAATGGCTTCGTCAGTGTACAATAAAGTTCCTAAAGGGATTCGTGATAGTTGCAGGATTTTCTAACAGCGGCATATAAAAAGCAAACAAGTCTCAAGTAAAACCAAAATTAATTCATTCTACTAACAGTATAATATTTTAGAACCAATTTTTGAAGAAGAAATTGTAGTCTGGTATGGAAAATACATTGATAAAGTTGAGATTCATATGGAGAAAGTCTCTAGTCACACGTCTAAATCAACTACCGCCTATTTAGGAAAGAAAGAATCAAAAATTGAAATAAAGTGTATCGCATTTGAGGAAATATGTGTACAATCATCCTACTCTTCTGTAATGAACTTTTTTGCTTTTGGTTTATTAAAACGAGCTGAAGGAAAAAGGTATCCAAGAACACTGAACGGACTATGGAAACGGTTCGAGAGGAATGGATTAAAATTTGCATGAAAGTACTAAGAAAAAGTTTACTTTCATGAAAGATTTTAGCTAGAACTATTGACAAAAATCATGGTTATGGGAGAGAAGCAAATGTTCTAAAAAAATACGGTATTTATTGATAAAAATTATCTGTCAAAATCGATTCCATAAAGTGCGAACGACCTTCTGTAGCCATGATTTTAACAATAGCTGTAGCTTGAACTTTCAGTGAAAGTAAACTGTGTTTCTTAGTATTGCCATACCAATTTTACTCCATTCCACTTGAACCGTTTTCAAAGTCCATTCAGCGTTCTTGAATGCTGTTTTCCTAAGACTCGTTATAATAAAGAGAAAGCACAAGAGTCCGCTCAAGTGATTTTACAGGTAGATTACATTGAGTGGGATATACTTTATTCCTGTCTCTGATTCTTTCTTTGCTAAATACGCAGCAGAGTTGACTTAGACGTGTAAATAGAGGGTCTCTCCATTGAGACTCAGCCTTTATCAATATCCTTCCGTATAAAGCTGGAACTTCTTCAAAAATTGGTTCAAAGATACTCTGCTATTAGTAGAGAGAATAAAGTTAGGCTTCACTTGAGCAGTGGAAAATGGATCTTTTATTTTGATCACTTAAATATACCCATGCCTCATCGAGTGTTGCCACAAATTTCCTTTTTTCAGCAGCCATGTGTTTTTCATACAATTTTCTACAATTGGTTTTTCTTTCAGCAATATGTTTTGGCAAAGGCAGATTAACTTTAGGTTTAAACAACATTTCTTCAGCTTTAAATACTTATGAATTATTTTATTTATAGTGCCGGAAAACATTTCTGGTTTCGATGTAATGAATCATTGAATCAGCGGATTTCCTTCTAGAATCAGAGACTTCCATTCCTTGATAGTTGCCTGCGTTCGAAAGGGTCTTTGGATGAGGTTTCATGGTCATGTTTTCATTTTTACTTTCAGCTAGACGTTTTTTTTTCCTTTCAGATTTAATATATTATAAATAACTTTTTTTGAAATCCAACAGCCGAGACTTTGATACCGCTTTATAATTTGTTAATACAAATGTTTCTTCTAGAAGTGCACGGTTACCTTCGATCCATCTATCAGTTTTAGGAGCAATTTTAAAAATAAACCTTTTATTTTACATTCCAATAAAAAGAAAACATTAGCAGACGATTATTCTGAAGTTATCAAATTCTTTTCTTAAAATGCAAACAAGAAAATAAGTTACAAAATCTTTTCCATAAAGTGAGAACCACCTTCTGCATTTTAGAATTTCTTTTCAATGGATTTTTTTTTCAAAACGGATGAAAAAAGTTACAAAAAAAATGTGATTATTTTATAATTGAAATTTTGTTTTTGAGTTTTCAGTGGCATTATATTATTTTATCATTGTGAAATGATTGCTCAGTAATATTTTAGTGAGAATCTGTTAGTTCTCATATTGTGAATCCCGGAAAATCTACAGGTTTCTATTGATATGGGTTACGAGACATTGTTGTAGACAATAGGGCTTCAACTCTGATACAGCATTGTCATTTAACTGCTGTTTTGAAGCTATAGTTCTGGATAGAACTTTTGAGTAAAACAGGAAAATAACTTCTGATTTTAAAAAAACAATTAAAAAAACTTTTTCAAAATAACAATTTTAGGTATAAATGGGACTTTAAATAATGCGTTCGAAGTTACAATAAATAGTCAATAAAATATTCCAAATAACAACATAATATTCTATATAAAAAGAGGTCTTACTTTTCTTCAGCAATTTTTTAATGTTATGTGTGTGTTCCTGGTAATTTAAATTACTTAACAACAAATTCAAAATACCAACGATCTTTGCTGTAAAAGATTGCATGAAAAATTTTCAATTTTTTGTAAGAAAAATTGTTCTGAATTTAGGAGCATCTCCAAATTCTTTTTAAAAAATGCTTTTCAAAATTCTTTTGCTTTTTCTATATGTGATTACCATAATAAAACTAAGTAAAAGCTGTGTAAGTTTGAGGATGTTATACAAAACAATAATATACAGTAAATTTTAAAAAAAAGCTCTTATTTAGAAAACAGAATAAATGAAACTCTCATAACTTTTAATTTCCCTTCCTTCTAAAAAACAAAGCCCTGAATGATACTTAAAAGTTCTGCTTAAAGATTATCGATATTAAGTTTCCTTCTTTTTCAAAACAAGAGTAACTCTTTAAGCGATATATAAAAGTTCTGTTTCCCATCATCACTTTCGTTTGTTATAAACTTCTTTAAAAGAAAATTAATTAAAAAAGGAATTCATAATTAGCTTTTGAATATAATAAAGGCTAATTTAAAATAGCTTTAATTCATGTTATGCAATTATTTTAATTTATATTTTTGGAATCATTCTCCATCATTAATTTTGATTCAGAGTACAGTACAATCTACTGATTCTCAAATTATGGAAAACTATAGTCCATTAAATACCAAAAGTTGCAAGAAAAAAATAATATTTTGAAATTTTTCAAGAAAAATATAACATTTAAAGGGCCTAAATACATGAATAAATCTGAAACTAAAGGATACGTCTCAAATATTTAACAGCTGATCAATTGTGAAACGTTTTTATACAATAAAAATAACATACATTTAAAAATATTCTTTAAACCTTAATTTTAAATGCAAAATATAGTTACGAATCTAACGTATGAAACAAAATATTTCTTTACAAAAGACTCTATTGCATACTAAACAAAGAAACAGTTTACCTATGAAAAATAACTTTGGCAACAATTCTTTCTTTATCATATCCCATTGTATTTCAATCTGAATTTCCATCAAAATACTTCTGTTTATCAAGTTACTTTTTTATTTTCTGAAGTAATAAGTTTTCTTCTCTTTTTCCGCCGTTGCAACATTTGAAAAATAAAATTTCAAATATCTTTGATAAATGCATACATTCGCATTTTCAAAACAAACAAAAAAAAAATAACAAAGAATTTTATTTCATTATTTTCCTTTTCTTTCCATTAAGTGGCTCAGTTGAAAAAGTGTCATTCTTAAACTATGTAAAGTGTGACCAATAAGAACGTAATTTAATGAAAATAAATTAATTATTCCTAGTTAGACACCAGAATCATTAGTAGTCATCTGCAACTGATTGTAATCAAAGTCAATCTTCTTTCAAGATCTGAAATATAATTTCAATTTACAGCTAAGCAAAGATATTCTTTTTTCCGAGGTAATGTTGTATCTCAAAATTCTAAATGGCGGATGTCGAAAAATAGCTACTTTGCCAGATTACGACCTTGGCATCTGATTGTGAAACAAACTTATCAAAGTATGTGTAAACAGTATTTTTTTTTAACAGAAAAAGATGAAAGTCAGAAATATTTCTTTTTTTCCCCTTCAAGTAATAGAAAAATGGATACCTATATTCTATGTCGTTGATCAATTTCGCCAATTCAAAAACGTCGCCAAATACTCTCATCATTATTATTATTGTGTTGGAACGTGAGTAGTGACGGTCTCCATTATTGGCGGCAATTTGCAGCAACTGTCGATGTCTTTTGATTTGGCAATATTGATCGACAGTATAATATGTAAGTACCGAAAAAGGCAGCCCGCAATATTCAATCCCACTGATAAGTTGAGCTTTCAAAATTTTTGCTTGATATGAATGTAAATTATAAACACTTTTATGCAAATAAATTTCTTAAGTAAATCATGTAATTCTTTATAAAATAAGATATTAACACATAAAAATATATTTCATGTTGTAATTTGTTATTTAATGTTGATAAAAAAAATTGAAAATTATTCCTTAAATCATAATTAAAACTAAATTTTATTTCAAAAAATAATTTCCTTTTTTTTTAAAAAAAATTGAAATATTTACAAAATGGATTGAATTTAATCGATTTTTATATGTCTTAAAATCTTGAATCTTTAAGGGATAAAAACATTCTAGTAAATTCTTGTGCATAAAGTTTTTCTAAATAATTTATATTTTATACAAATTTTTTGGCAGCATTAAAAATATAGGATAATTAAAAACATAAGGTTATCTATTTATAAACATCAGTGTTGCATTAGCTTTTAACAGATAAAGAAATTCTAAATTTTTGTAGTAGAAAATTTAAAGGAACAGTAAATAAAAAGTAAGAGATATTTACTTGCTTATACTTATTAAGGATTTTAAATGTTACATAAATAATTTTAAAAAAATTTTATTTTGAAGAATGCTTACATTGTTATTATTTTCAATGTATTCAAAATCATTTCAGCATCAATGGGAAGTATTAATGGTATAAGTTTGCTTATAATGAATTTCTTGCCGTGATGCGTAAAAAGAACTTTATGCACTGTAGAAAAATATCAACATCTTAAGCGAGGATATTAATGTATATAGTTACAGATTAATAGCTGCAGTAAAGGAAATACAAACAGCTCATTGCGAAAGGATATATTCAAAAAGTCCTGATGGCCATTTTCGCCAAACCATAGAAATTTTGCCATACAATTTAAAACTAATTGTAAGCCAAACAAACATTTCGATGGTATTATCTGATTAATATAAGTTCGACTGAAATCGCGCCAAGTCATGGTTGACAGGATTTTGCAAACCTATGTACAAAATTTTGAGTAAAATTTTAAACTAGATTTCATAATTAAAAAAAAAAAAACTACTTCATAAATATTTTTGGGTACTTACGTATTAGCTTCACCGCAGCAAAATTGGCGACACTCGAATAGCCTAGCACTATCAAACCAACAAAAAGATTCTTGCGTGTTTTATTTTTTTTAAAAATCCACTCAGTCAAATTTTAGTAGAAAATGGCGTGATTCACGTGGAGCCAATTTGGCTTTGGTAATATTAATACGTAAGTGCCCATTTTTGATTAAAATAAGGCAAAGGTGATCGCCAAATTCAGTACTTCAGTACTCAGTTGGAACAATTTCGTTGTGGACCTTTACTATCGAAGAATATAATGAGCAATGCTCTAATTTAAAAAGGAACTCTCGTTGATTTTTTGGTTTACGATGAATTTTGTGACTTTCATTCCGCACTTCGTCGCTTTGTTTCAGAACCATATTGGAAACACCAGGAATCATCACATTTTGCATTAGACTTCTAGAAGTTTGGTTCGTTTTCAATAGCTGAAATCATATGTCTGCAATGTGAACTTCTCATTGCTTTTTGTTCAGGGGTTAAAGTGTGTAGAATAAATTTAACGCACTCATTCGGTTTTACCTAACTCTTCATGCGGATGTTTCTTTGTTGGTGCTTAAGGAGTTTTCCATCAATCTCAGTGACGTACAGCGATCCTTTGCCACGAAATTTGTACTTTCTCAATAATTTCAGGTGTTCTAGATGAAATTGATCTTCAACTACGCTGATCATTTTCTACTGTATCTCTTTAAACCAAAAAACGTTTGAACCACCCAAAAATATTTGATATACTTAAACAACAGTCACAGTAAACTTGTCTCATGAGTTGGCATGTTTCCGAAGCACTTATCAAGTTCTGAGATAAATTTATTCATAGCTCTTTTGTCCATCTTAAAAAAATCAACCTGAAAAAAATTCCCTTCTCTCTCTTTCTGCAAAGAACGCTCGTCTTCTCTCAGTTATTTAACTAAATAATGCACACATCTTGTTGGCAGTATGTCAGAAGACCATGGACGTTATGACACATGCGCATTTGCACCCATGGTACCGTTATAGTCTGCCCTCTGGGACGAGTCTTAAAAAATTTTTGAAGCACTGTATATACATACACAAATATATATATATATATATATATATATATATTTGTGAATATATATATATATATATATACTGTGAGCAGAAGTTTTAAAATCTTTTTGGAAGAATCCTTTTACTGGGTAATTCTTTTGATATTTTTCTGCTTAAACATTTTGGGAGAATTTTTGCTTAATAGTAGTCGGTTGTTCTTTCATATTTCTAAGAGATTTTTTATACTTTGGATTTTTTTATATTTTGGATTTTGTATACTTTAAATTTCTATTTATTTTATTTTGGTCTTTCCTACTGAGTTGCAAAGGGGGAAGGTTGGCGCCTTCAAACTAGTTTAACCCCACTTATTCGGTCCTAAGTCCGAAATTGCATTTTGACTCGCTAGGTTCTTATTTGTATTTCATTAGATTTGATCTTAATTTTTTTTCCCCTGTTATGTTCTATTTTTTATATAAAAATTTTTTCCATATATATATATATATATATATATATATATTACTGTCATTCATTTTCCCCAAATCAAAAGACATCACCAAATGCGCGAACAATATTTATTTTCTTTTTGTTCATCTGGGAGAACAATTGGCACTTACGTATTATCGCAACAATCGCCTACTATATAAATAATTAGCCAAATTAGCAACCCCGATTTCCTGTGTCTCGTACTCGCTGAATTAGCATCCATGTGCTTCGTTTCATATTATCGCCAATAGGTTGTGATAATACGCAAGTATACTGAGCAATTTTTCGCTATTGATTGTATATCACGATATCTGACAACATGCTTTAATTTGACGCATTGTTCGATGGTTTAATTTGTAAGTTTGTAAGTACCATGTATATGATATATTATTATTTTGATTTGCCTCTTTATTGTATATTTTGTTAAATGATGTAAGAATCGCTGAAAGAGTTTTCAGTTCCAAATTTATTTTAGTTTACCAGTTCTTTATTATAATGCTTGTGTTTCACTTAATATTTACGACTTGTGACAGTGATTAATAACATGGCTATGTAAAATGACTTTAGTGAAAAAAATCACTATAAAATTATGAAATTTGTGGTCACATTAAATAAGGATGTTACTGTTGTTTTCAACATTTTCAAAAATATGCAAGTCATCATTTAACGAAGGGGAAAGGAATTTTTTATTTTTCCCACAACTGATATGACCCTCCTCCCTTTCACCTCATGTTCACTTGACATAGAGTTTTGAGACACCTTGTAAAAATGTATTCCCCAGTATAAAAAGTTATTTACCAATCAATCATGGATGACTTTTCTAAATGGGATGTATTACCGCATACCTCATTGTATTGCACAAAACTAATGATAAAATGTGCAAATGATTTACTTTTGGATTCCAATGCCTGACTAACTGGAGTTTCAGTATATTGAGAGGGAACATTCAGTAAGTGTTAAAACGCAAAATATATTCGATTGCTAAAGTATAACTTCCTTGTATCGACCCATATAAATTGTACCTCTGAATCTAAGGTACGCGAAAATTTGATAAGATGTCACCATGTGAGAGACTAAGAAAGGAGTAAATTTGGACCAAAGGAAGCAGGACTTTTAAATAGCAGGGTAATTTGATACGAGCTACCATTCAACGATATTGGCAGGAATCGGTGAATCATGGTCATACCTAACATGTAAAAGGTAGAGGTAGACCTATAGTGATGGTAGAACTTGAAGACAGAGTGATCGTCTGATCAGCCCTCACAGCCCCTGATGTGTCCTTTTCAGGGATCCATTGCGCAATCAGGATATAATTGGTTTCAATGACTAGCAATAGGCAACTAAGCTAATGGAGATGATGTCGCGGAGACTATTGAGGTGATTTATATTCATCTTTGCATACTATTAGGTATATTGGGGAGATTCTATGCCCTATAACATTGCTTTTTTTCTGTACACCCTTGGGGCTCACATTTCATTATATATCACATTTAATCTCTATATGAACATGGGTGGGTGAGTGAGTGAGTGAATATTTACGTCGCACTGTTCAGCTACACGAGGGCTTTTGGTGACGCTCCGCGGAATTTTGAACCATGGTCAAGTGACGCGGACGGTACCTGAGCTGGCACCCCCTTCTCCTAACTACCACACCACACCAACGGGAGGACGTTTGAGCTCTCGACAGATTTAACGTACATCGCTCCCCTACACGGCGGGTCTTCAGTGGTACTGGAATCGAACTCATGACACGCTAGCCATGATCCGATGCCCGGACCACTTGGCTACCGCGGCCACGTATGAACATGGGACAAACAAAGTAGCAAGAGGGCACCCGCCAACTCTATGAATCAATGCGCAACTCGATAACAATGTGCATCATAGCCAGAGATAGACTATCTTATTAATATTATTTTTTGTAAGATGTTTTTTTTCTCGAATAAAACATCAAATTTGATCGATTTGATAGGATTTCGTTTTCAATACACGAACATCACATCTGTTGATTTCCATCTCATTCGGAAATGTTTTTAGTGTTTAGGCTAAACATTTACATATATATGATCTATTAAGCCTAATAAATGGAATGAAAATATTTATGCATATATTTTCGCTGAGTGTCTCTACATGATAAAATGTAAGATTCAAATTAAAAATAATAATGAATTAAAACGAACTAAAACTATTCAGTATCTCTTGATGTAAAGTTGTATAAACTGTTTCCATTATTTCAGATATTCTTTTTAATTTTTAATTAACATTTTTCACTTAACAATTGCAAATTTACAGATTTGGAGATTATTTTCAGTAGTAATGGCAGCACATGGTAATCATGCTCTGTGGATAGAAGCGATGAGAAGGCACGATCGTATTAACAGAATGCACCGCAAGGATTCAAAAAGGAAACAAGACCATTTGCGGTAAAATCATATTTAACATGTAATATAAACAAGATCATTAGAGTACCATGTAATTTTGCATAATGGTAAAAAATAATTAAATATCTCGACTTTAAAGGCTACTGCTGCTACTTTTGTGTAGGGCAAAATAAAAACCGCAAAACAGAAAATAACTGGGATATGTAAGACATTTTATTTAACATGTTTTAACAGAGCTCTATGTCCACTATTCCACATTCTGATTGTGAGTGAAGTCGTGATATTATACTCTATCCTGCATGGAATAGCATATCAATGGGAATGCAACTGCCTTCTGTCTGTGGTGCTTTCCTTAACAGACACATTATCTGAAGTACTTTCACAACCAGTAATCACAGAGGGGTGAGATCTAGTAATCACAAATCTAGCAATTCATGTATGTTGTTGTTGTTCAATAAGTGCTTAGGGCCAACTTTTGATCGTAATAAGGCCATTCCTTGACATGTTTTGTGCGATGGATCTCCAACCAGTACGAAAATGGTCGTTTCCGGAGTGAGTTCCGGTAGGTTGGGGAACACAGAGGCATGTAATAATTTTAAAGCAATATAAAAGTCCAAATTTTTACACCCATTGCATAATGTTCCTCAAAATACAAAGTACCAGTCATGAACGATACAGTAAAGCTACACTAAAAAAGGACCTTTTCTAACAACAAAGGTGCTTCATCCTACTCATGAGGATTGTCAGTAGCCCAACTGCGACAAATTAAGAGAATTAAAATATTCACCAAAGGGAGAAAAGGCATCATCTGGGCATAGAAATTAAAAAATTTAAGTGTTGTACTTGTCAACTCTTCCTAAAGGTCCACCGTGAAAATGTCTTGTGCTTTTGTATTCACTGGCAGCTGTTGTCGTACATGTTGTATTTATATAGATACCTATGTAAATTTATTTGGAGGGCTCATCAATGACAGTTACGGAAGTATGACTGAAGCTCTTGAGACTGCACGAGCGCTGGTTGTTGCATATCGATAAACTGAGCTTTTTTATCGATATGTTCTTCTACAATTGTAGCCCCTTTATTTAAGGAGGCTAATTTCCCACCGTGCAGCACATAGCGAACCAAAAGTGTCCTTGAAATCCCCCATTTCTTAAATTCTGAGAATGATTATTTTCCTCGCGTTTCATTCTGATCGACCCAAATCTCCGTAGAGCAATTGCTTTAAAACCAAGGTCACGAAAACTGAGATGGGCTCAGTAGGTCTTGGCACTTGCGCTACTGAGTTTAGTTTATTTGCCTCAGAATTCAAATTATAGCAACTTAACCTATTATCGCATCGTCTGGAGACTTTCTTGGGGGATGTGGGTGATGCAATATCACTGGTTGAGGGGATTAAATGGCTTTAGACTAAATTTAAAAACAATTTATTTTAAAACTTAAAAATTAATACTGAATGAATTAAACAAATAAATCCTTGCTGCATTTCTTCAGTATTTAGATCGGTAAATGTTGAGACGTGTTTTGTTGCTTTAACGAGCATTGAAGCCTTTCGTTAGGGGTGACAGAAAGCCAGATTCAATGTATGATACAGGTCTCGTCAAGAAGTCGTGCATGTCTGAAAGCAAGAGTTTGTTGCAGGTCTTAAAATGGAAATTCTAACTTTAAAGAATCGATATTTTTTCTTTTTGTCTGTAAGGAAATATCGATTTAATCACGCCTCTATAGAAAAACATGACTTTAAATCTTTTCTACTTAACATAGCTAAATTCCTCACTCACCTATTGGTCCCTTGTCATTTTTTGTCATATGTGAGGGTGAAAATTTGTGTTGAAGTCGGAAGGTTTCAAGTGTTGTGCGTTTCCTGACAATCATTGACCCAGGTATGATCAACGGTTGGCAGCTCTCTCCAATTTATGTGTGGAGTTTGTCATATTCTGGACACTTTTCCAAAATAAATCCTGTAGCCGTGTGCCTGCGTTGGACTACCTTCTGAAAATAATTAGATTCCCAACATGGAATCTATTCGGAAGTGGAATTTTGTTTCTGGAGGAGTGGCTTATAACTCTAAGCCCTTAGGGTGAACTCACTCTTCCTTGAGATAATAAAACATGAGTAACCCGCGCGGGACTAGTTTATCAATACAAGATTGTGTGATTTCCTTCAAATAATACCGTTTAATAAATCTGTGCATGTCGTAAGAAATTACTATGTGTTTTTGCAATTAAGTACCTTGTTTTACTATTAAAAAGACGCATGTACCATTGAACAATGTTTTGTACCCCAATTTTGTATTGTGTAAAGGATATGCATGCGTCACCGCTTATAAGGAATCATCTACTGGAAGTGCTCTTTATTTTAGTAATTTTAAGCATTTTTTTTCATTTCTTTCAAAATTTTGTACTAAATATATACACCAATGGGGGTATCGTGGCATCACGAATTCGATCTTTCAATCAAAAGTACAGATGTTCGAATGCATTCATGTGAGGTGAATTCAAAAGCTAAAACATGACAAAATTCACCAAAATGTTCCTCAAACCACTCCCTGACGATTCACCCTTTATGGTATATATATATATATACACCTATAAAACATGCTTACTTCTCATAAACAAAAGAAAATGCATTTCAATTCAAAAGTACTGTACAAAAAGGGGAATGAATAGCCCAATACCTAAACCCAAAACTTCTTCAAAAAATTAAGAATACAAAAATATAAGTATTAAAAAGAAGAGAACATCATTATAATTAATTTTGAAATGGGTTTTAAACTCTATTTTTAAGCTTTTTTAAATGCTTATCATTGCAGAAAATACCTTTTTCGGAAAAGTGAACTAGAATACTAAACGTGAGATTAAGTTAATAAAATTTAAATGAGTTGTAAGTCGAAATTTATTTTTATATTAATATTAGTTTCAATTATTAAAGTACTTCCTGCTGTCTAGACACTACGAGATAATGAAACCAACGATTTATTAGCGATGTCGCAAGAGTTTATTTTATACCATTTTAATCTAAAAGTTGTTAATTAGTGAAAGAAAAAACATAGTTTATTGTAATTAGTTTTACTGAAAATTAATTAAACACTAATACATACACTTTAGCATAAATCTAAAAGTATAATTTTTTAAATAAAATTTGAGTGGGTAATAGATGCTTGTTTTATTGATCCGATTAATACATATTAGAGCTGATTAAATACATATTTTTAAACATGCTTTTTGATTTTTTTCTATCCTTTTTCAGATGTGATCAGATTTCAACCTAATTTGAAAAGATCATTTATTACACGTTTAATTATAAATATGTTTAAATAAGAAACTGTATAAAAAATTTATATAAAATTTTTAAGAAATTTAAGGAATTCTTGAAAGAACCAAAATTTATATTGAGTAAAATTTAAAGTTTCACAGAAATATACTTTCATTGTTAAAAAAAATAAAGTGATTTTCCTCCCTATAATGTTTTAAATAAAATTTAAATGAGACGAATATACACGTATTTTTACATATGAAACTAGATTGCTGCCCTGTCTTTTATTATTTATTCTATAATACACTGTTGGTAAATGCAACACCCTGAAGGAAGCACACAAATAACATGAAATTTACAACATGCATTAGCGGAGGAAAGATATGAAAATATGATTAGAATTTCAGCGCAGACACACATCACGCACTCTTGTGACGCCAAATCAAAGCGCTATTTAAGGCTTGGAGATTTCGACGATTTCAAATTCGGCAATTCTGTTTTTCTTGTGGGTTTTTCAAAAACCGATCAGTTATGTCTCGTAGAAAACAACTATCAGCTTTTGATCAAATATCCCAGTTCGACAGAGGAAGGATAGTGGCCTACCGAGATTGTGGATTATCTTTCAGGGAAATCAGTAGTCGTGTTGGACGAAACCAAACAACTGTAAGGCGAATATGTGACCGTTGGATGCAGGAGGGTACGACGAACCAACGTGATCGATCGCATCCACCTCAGTGCACCACTTCACGTGAGGACAGGCAAATTGTGCTCATGGCAGTGACGGATCGCTCAGTCACATCACGAACCCTAGCACAGCACATTGAGACTGTAACGCATCATTCAGTGTCTGGGCATACCATTCGACGCCATTTACAGCAGAGTGGTCTGTCCGCAAGACGTCCATTGCTTGGTCTACCCTTGACGCTGAACCACAGACGTCTCCGCCGCCAATGGTGCGATGAAAGAAGGATGTGGGCGGCAGAATGGAATGAAGTTGCCTTTACTGACGAATAACGCATCTGTCTGCAACACCACGATGGTCGGATTCGAGTCTGAAGACACCGTGGAGAGAGGATGCTGAACAACTGCGTTATGCACCACCACACTGGCCATGCACCGGGTATTATAGTATGAGGCGGTATTGGATATCACTCTCGCACTCCTCTAGTAAGCATTACCGGTACTTTAAACAGCCAGCGCTACATCTCCGAGGTGTTGGAGCCAGTTGTCCTTCCTTACCTTCAGGGCTTGGCCACAGCCATATTTCAACAAGATAATGCGCGACCACACGTGGCACGCATTGTCCAAAGGTTCTTTGTCAATCTCCAGATTGAATTGCTTCCCTGGCCGGCTCGCTCTCCGGATCTTTCGCCGATAGAAAACATGTGGTCCATGGTTGCTCAACGACTGACCCAGATTACACCCCCAGCTGCCACACCAGATCAACTTTGGCAACGTTTGGAAGTTGCTTGGTCTGCTGTACCCCAAGAACACATCCAAAGTCTCTTTGAATCAATGCCAAGGCGTGCGGCAGCGGTGATCTCCAATAATGGTGGCTACTCTGGCTACTCTGATTCTGGAAGGAACCACACTTCACAGAAGTCTATAAATTGAATCATTTAATGCTTGGTCAACATGTTATCTACAAAATAAATTTTGTTGTGCTATCTCTTGTCTTTCTTGGTGTTGCATTTACGGTGGCCAGCAGTGTATATGGGAAAAATCAATTTTATGCTCTAGATTTTTCAAATGCATTGAAATCTTAAAAATTTTAAGTCCACATAGTTTCCCATTTAAAACTTTTATATTTAGAAAATTGTGGTTTTAAAGTAATTATTTTATATTGAAAATGCATTATGATTTTTCGAAATATGGTTAATGATATTTAGTATATGTTACGTTTCAGAGAGATTTAAAAATTTCTAAGAAATTGCGTAGATTATTCGGATTTGTCAATTTCAAACACAATCAAATTGGCATTGACAATTTATGTACTTAATTCATATAATTTGTATCATTTGAGTGTTTGACATACATATAATGCATTAAGGTATCCGAAAACTTTCGGAGTACTTTTTTAACAAAATAGCATACTAAAACATTATAAATGCTCTTTTAGGACTCAATAGCAATAAATATTACTATTTAACTATCAAAATTTAAAATAAATTACCTGAATTTTACAAAAATCACAATTATAAGTGAAATTGTAGCAATATTTTGGAAAAATTTCAAAGCAGTTAGAGAAAAAAAGTTATAAACATATATTAGTAAAAATATTACGAAAACAAACTAGATGCATTTATTTAGAAAATGTACTAAAATTTTAATTTTTTATTAAAATTTGAAAATTTTAGATCTGATTGAGTAAACATTATAAGAAATATTACATTTTTGATGAGACCATTATTTAAATAACAAGCCATAATTCAAAAAGTATTCATACAAAAAGAAATATTTTAGTACATTCTCTAGAAAATAACGTAAATATCATGTTTCAAAAGTTTTATAGAAATACATTCGTAATATGTTGAGTTATCAGACTCGCCTGATAGATTTTGAGCAATTTAAATGCCCACTTCTGATAGATCAAAAACCCCACTTCCGGTTTTTCTTACTTCATAAAATTGATTGTAACTTAGCCTCTAAGTAGTGTAGAAACAAAATAAAGTATATTTCGTAAAGTCAAAAGATAGTTCTATTCAATAAAATAAAAAACAAAAATATCTGTCTTGACTAAATTTGGTCATTTTCAACGTGTTCGGATACCTTAATAAATCAGATAACGAATCTATATAGTATGTAAAGGAGAAAACACTCAATCACTTACCTATCCATCTTCGAAACTATTAGACCTACAGACTTGAAATTTATGTGTGTTAGGTATATTCCTTTCACGAAGTACAGATCTGCAAAAAGGGATTTAGCAAAACTCAACCCCCAGGGGCGTTTAAGGGGCGTTATATATGAATATCCCCGTATTTGAACTATTAGAGCTACAGCAAAGAAATTTGTTTTAATCCCGTTCAGTTCATGAAATGCAGATTCAGTAAGAACTGATTTTGTGAAAATCGACTCCTATAAGGCAATGCAAGGGCTTAAGGGGCGTATTTATTCCCGTTTATGAAGTATTAGACCTGCAGATTTGAAATTTGATAGACATATTTCTTTCATAGAGTAGAGATCCGCTAAGAATGGATTTTTTGTAAAAATCAACTCCCCCCCCCGCAAGGGGTGTTGCGAAGGTTTAAGGGGCATTTTAGATAAATATATATTCCCGTTTTTGAACTGTTTGATCCACATACTTGAAATTTCGTAAACATGTTTCTACCGTTAAAGAACAGATTTTAAGGAAATCGACTCATATGGCAAAGGAGCAGGGAGTTACGGATACGTATTGATAAAAAAATATTACAGTTTTTCTAAGAAACTTACAGTAATTAAATTTTGTATGCATGTTTTTTTTTGTTGAACTGGGTCTTTAGGAAATCGACTCTCAAAGGAGGTTACGGGGACTTTTGATAAAAAAAATTTCCATTGTTTTAAATATTAGATTCAGACTTGAAATTTGACAAGCATGTTTGTTTTATTGAGTAGAGATCCACTAAAAATGGATTTTGCGGAAATCCGCTTTAAAGGATTGTGTAACGAAAGCGTAAAATGCAATTCTACTTCAATTTTAGAAATTAACATTTAGAAAAATCCTTTATTTTTTAAATAAAGAGGTAAAAATTATATGAATGTTTTTCAATACAATCGAACGCTTAATTATAGGACTTAGATATCTCAGTAATTTATATATATGAACAAAAACAGTATATATTCATACTACAGCAAGAAGTACCCAGCGAAGCTGGAGGGTAACGGCTAGTAATATATAAACTAATCTAATAATATTATGCAATTTAACAGCCCTAATTTTATGCGGGTGGAACGAAACACATAGTTGTGGAGTTTAGTTTCAAATGAAACCACAGTTTTCTATACATTCAATGAAATTTCCTTAAATAAACCTATATTTTCTTAATTTCGGTTTCTTTAATATTTAACCATGGAGTCTGACTATTTATCGATTGCAAACGTTCAATTAGCCAAAACTCATTTTAAGAAATGTTACTTAATTGCATTCGTTCCGATTTCATTACCACGATGGAAACTTCACTAATGAAGCTCACCAATTTGTATAATTAGGGCTAAATGATTTCCGACTTTTTAAAGTAAATAAATTTTGTGATTTAGTTCTTATTTAACATAAAAAACAAATAATATTAAAAAACATAGTTGTTACTCTTTATATATATATAGAGAGAGAGAGTGATTATTTATAAACATCAAACCCTGAATCATAAATTCTCTCTTAAGTTTTTTTTTTTTTTTTTTTTTTTTTTTTTTTTTTTTTTTCTATTTAGTTTAAGGCAACTATTCCTATATTCCTAAAACTTTTTTTTAAAAAAAATGCGATGCCGTGTGTACTTAAATAAAGTTATCACAAATTGTTCTCATTAAATTTTAATTGTAAACATGATACTTTTAGAATTTAATTAGAACTCAACTAGTATATTATACTGATTTCTGTCCATTTATGTGCGTGCTTTGTTAATAGCAAAACTTTGGCAAAAATCATTTCCATTAAACAGCTAAAATATGGATCGCGCATGGCCTGAAACTTAGATACTTCTTTAAAAGAAGTAGTTGGAAGAAGCGAACTTAGAATTCAAGCTCAATTCTTGCTTTATACATGAACACTAGCAATTACCTGTCTGCTTCGCTGAGTATTAAATTGTATGAATTATGCACTGTTTATTTATATAAAGTATTGATATCTAAGCCCTAGTATTAAGCGTTTGACTCTACTGAAAAACTTTCTTGTAAACCTCACCTATTGATATAAAAAGGACAGGACTTCTAAATAATAACTTCTATAACTGATATTGTATTATCTTTTACGCTCCCGTAACCCCTTCCCCAAAATTTATTTCTGCAAAACCCGTTTTTAGTGGAACTTTACTGAAAAAAATAAATATGCTTGCCAAATTTCAAATCTAATAGTTCAAAAACGGATTTTTTTACCACAATGTTCCCCAACTACCCTTGAAAGTCGATTTCTGTTATACTTTTCCTCAGCGGATTTCTACTCAACAAAAGGAACTTGCATAGTACATTTTATTACTGTACATCAAATAGTTCTAATATGGTAATTTTTTATCAATATATCCAAATAACTTCTTGTAATCCCCATAGAAGCCAAAATCCGTTATTATAGCTAATCTTTTTTCAGCAAAAGAAACATACTTACCTAGTTTTTTAAATGAGTATAGGTCTAAAAATTCAAAAACTTGAGTCTATAAGTCTTTTAGTTCGAAAACGAGAATTTATATTTATAGCCCCCTCCCCCTCTTAACCATTTCCATCCCTCTTTGGAAGTCGATTTTTACAAAATCCGTACTTAGAGGATCTCTACTCCCTTGAAAGGAACATGCCTACCATATTTCAAATCTGTAGGTCTGATAGTTCAAAAACGGATATATTTATCTATGAAACCTTTAAGCCTTCACTACGTCCCTTGTATGTCGATTTTCGCAAAATCCCTTTTGCAGCTTCATGAAAGAAGCATGCCTACTAAATTTCAAGTCTGTAGGTCTTACAGGTCAAAATATTTATCAATATAACGCCCCTTAAGCTCTCACTACGCCCCTTAAATCCTCACTACGCCACTTTGGGGTCGATTTTTGCAAAATCCATTCTTAGCAGATCTCTACCCTATGAAAGTAACAGGCCAATCAAATTTCAAGCATGTAGGTCTAATAGTTCTGGATATATTGCGATGAGTGAGTCGCTTTCTCCTTTGTTTATGTAGAGATAATTTGTATACAAAGGATTTACATAGATAAAAAAATTTATGTATTCTAAAAAAGTGCTAGAAATAAAAAGTTCAATGAAAAATTTCAATAGATAGCAAAGAATTCACATTTAATCAATGAAATTAAACTTAAGTATATTGATTAAATGCATGTTTAAATATAATTCGGCATGTAAGCCAATTCTCATCGAAGTTATTGAGAAAATCCAAAGGCAGTGCTTATAATTTATCCCCCCCCCCCAAGTTTGTAGTATATATTCTGAACTCCATATTAAATCTACTAAAAAAACAATAAACTTTATACATGCAAGTGCTGTAAAGGATACAACTAAAAAATTAGAATGAAAATAATTTGAATTAGAACAAAAAAAAGTCAATGTGTTAATATTATTATGCTACATATTACTTTAACATTAGCAAAGTTTAAGCACTAAGAAGAAAAGAAAACGAATGAAATCCTATAAAAATCGCAAAAAAAAAAAGTTCCAAAATAAAATATTGAAATAATTACTTTGTTTTAATGACCGTACAAAAAGAATTTTTATGCCCAATACATAATTTTTTAATCTTCCAAATAAACATAATTTTTATTTCTATTATGATTGGTAACTTATTATAATCAAATTACGCGCAAAAATTTATCAATCCTTAATTTTTCATCAAGTTCTCTAGAACATATAAATGGCATTTTCCTATTTTGCATTTCACATTCATATTACAACTCATGCACGTTTTCTTAATACAAAATAGTCTTTATACCATGAAAGCAAAAAAATAATACCAAATTAATACATTAATTTAAGAAATGCAACCAAATTAAATATAAACAAGATGTATATAGCAGAAAAACAATTGAAGAAGTTCTGATTCATATAAAAACTCGGCCAAACTTATATCAGTGAAAATGTGTCTGAACGCTATTCCATTAATATATGGGAGCCAAACCTTTGTTTCAACAAGCATTGTTGGAAAGAGATCTAACTCCTAAAGTTTAATAATTAATAAGGCAGACTTTCTTTTAATCTACAAAATTAGGAAAACAAATGAATGAAACTTTCCTTTGGAGCTATGAGCAGTTATATTTTTAAAGAATACAGTGACAGTTTTATAGAAAAATAAGTTTCTATTGGGTTTAAGGAAAGTTCAAACATTTTTGAACACGTGCAGTTTTATTCGTTGTCGATCCTTAGCAAGAATTCTGATCCTACTGAAATCGGTTTAAATATATTAGTATACTGTTGATGATTTACACTGCTGGCCACCGTAAATGTAACACCCTGAAGGAAGCACGCAAATAACATGAAATTTAAAACATGCATTAGCGGAGGTGAGATATGCAAATGATTAGAATTTTTCAGCGCAGAACCACATCACTCATGCCTGTGGCGCCACCTCAAAGCGCTACTTAAGGCTTGGAGATTTCGACGATTTCAAGTTCGGCAATCGTGTTTTTCTTGTGTTTTTTTTTCAAAAAACGATCAGTTATGTCTCGTAGAAAACAGAGATCAGCTTTTGATCAAGTATCCGAGTTCGACAGAGGAAGGATAATGGCCTACCGCAATTGTGGATTATCTTTCAGGGAAATCGGTAGTCGTGTTGGACGAAACCAAACACCTGTAATGCGGATATGTGACCGTTGGATGCAGGAGGGTACGACGAACCGACGTGGTCTATCGCATCCACCTCAGTGCACCACTTCACGTGAGGACAGGCAAATTGTGCGCATGGCAGTGACGGATCGCTCAGTCACATCACTAACCCTAGCACAGCTCATTGAGTCTGTAACGCATCATTCAGTGTCTGCGCGTACCATTCGACGCCGTTTACAGTAGAGTGGTCTGTCCGAAAGACGTCCATTTCTTGGTCTACCCTTGACGCAGAACCACAGACGTCTCCGCCGCCATTGGTGCGATGAAAGAAGGATGTGGGCGGCAGAATGGAATGAAGTTGTCTTTACTGACAAGCTACGCATCTGTCTGCAACACCTCGATGGTCGGATTCGAGTCTGGAGACACCATGGAGAGAGGATGCTGAACAGCTGCGTTATGCACCACCACACTGTTCCTGCACCGGGTATTATGGTATGGGGCGGTATTGGATATCACTCTCGCACTCCTCTAGTACGCATTGCCGGTACTTTAAACAACCAGCGCTACATCTCCGAGGTGTTGGAGCCAGTTGTCCTTCCTTACCTTCAGGGCTTGGCCACAGCCATATTTCAACAGGATAATGCGCGACAACACGTGGCACGCATTGTCCAAAGGTTCTTCGTCAATCTCCAGATTGAATTGCTTCCCTGGCTGGCTCGCTCTCCGGTTTTTTCGCCGATAGAAAACATGTGGTCCATGGTTGCTCAACGACTGACCCAGATTACACCCCCAGCTGCCACACCAGATCAACTTTGGCAACGTTTGGAAGCTGCTTGGTCTGCTGTACCCCAAGAACACATCCAAAGTCTCTTTGAATCAATGCCGAGGCGTGCGGCAGCGGTGATTTCCAACAATGGCGGCTACTCTGGCTACTGATTCTGGCAGGAACCACACTTCACAGAAGTCTATAAATTTAATCATTTGATACTTGGTCAACATGTTATCTACAAAATAAATGTTGTTTTGCTATCTCTTGTTTTTCTTGGTGTTATATTTACGGTGGCCAGCAGTGTATATACCTTTTTTGCATTTTAGTCTTTTTTTTTACACTAGGAAAACTGTCAACAAGTGTGAAGAAAAAGCGCACTTTAAGACATTGCATGTCATTTGAGTTCCAAAAAGGTTATAACAAGCTGGGGCACAAAAGCACACACTTCTGAGACATTTTTCGAGAAGACGCAGTAGCAACTCTAAGATTCCAAAAGTGGCTTGTGAAATTTCGGGTGATTTTTATTTGAAAGATGAACCCAGATCGGAAGGGCATCAGATGTCAGTGATGAAGTTCTACACAAAATGATAGGACAAATACCACATTAACTTCCACAAAAGTGGGCTTCAAGCTTGGAATTCATCAAACTACTGCTTTTAATTACGTTAAAGGGCTTGATTTCGAGTCCAAACTTTCTGTTCGGGTGCACACGATATAAGCAAAAAACATTAAATGGACTGCAGATTTGGATTGGGAAACTTCACCTCATCCTGTATATACTCCTGATATTGTATCATATAACAATCATCTGTTTAGGTCATGGTAAATCTTTTTCAATGGAAATGAATATTTAAATTATAAGGGTGTTCAAATGGCAGTGGAAGAATTTTTTATCTCCAAAATAGAGAACTCTTCTTTTTCCAGGGGTTAAATAAAGTTACAGAACGCTGGTAGGTAGTTGTAGCTAACAAAAGACATATTTTATATTAAATTTTAAACAAAAAGTTTTAAAAAATGCTTTATTTATCTTTAGAAAAAAACGACTGATTATTTACTTACATCCAATAATAGAAAAGAGAATGAAGGAATTTTACTTTGGATATCTCGATTCTACAATTAAATCAAAAGCGCGACAAGTATAAAATTTTTAAAGATTAATTTCATCATAAGACCAATGTTTTCAATGCATTCAAATAATATATAAGTTGAATTACTTTGGAATTAAAATCGTCTTCTTGAAAATGCTAATTTAATACTACTTTTCATTTGATAGAAAAGCATATTTAGAGCCTATGCCTAGACCAAAAAGTATGCCCACAAGTATTCAACCTAAATCCAGGCCTATAAATATTGCCACAAGTGTTCCTATTTCAGAAGCACATCAATATCCTCACACTGACTGTATATATGAAAAAGAGTCTGGAGAACGAACACGCTGTGCAAATTGTTATTCAATTCCTACTGTTTTCTGTTACACTTGTTGTCAGTGTGGTTGCCGACCTTCAGAGCCATCTGATGTAAATTTAGATTTGCCAGCATTTCATAAAGATGGACAAAGTAAAGAAACACAGTGCTGTAGCCAATGTAGTTTTTCATCAGATAAAACCATGTACCGCTGCAAAAACTGCAAGTGTACAAAATGCCCTACTGATAAAGATGTATTTTGTAAGTGCAAATGTGAAGCGATGGAAAGTAAGTGTACAAGTCTCTTTATACCAAGTAATTTTTTTTATGTCATGTTGTAATTTCATAACATATAAAGAAGTAATCGTTTGAAATCATCTATGTCTGTTACTTTTATTATAACAAAAGGAAATGAAACATTTGCCTGTCTGATAACTTTTGCTATATAAGTATAGTTACCATGGAAATATGTCATTAAAATTAAAACGTAAATACATATCCTGAAGCACAAATCTAAAAAAAGTTTTGAAAACTTTGTTAAGTGTTGATAGTTAAAAAATTTTAATAGAATACTTAAAAAACTTCTGGCAAAAATACAAAGAAATTAACCCAGTAAAACATTTTCAGAGCATTATTTCAGTTCTGAAATACCTGCATAAACAAATATGACAAATTGGAAGAGTTGGCTTAGGATCTCAATTTATTTGAGAAACAGACACACGATCACCGAAGAAACAATGTGGAGTCTATATGATATTAAATCAGTGTTTATCAAGTTATTGAAATAAAAACACTCTATATTTAAGTTAAGACTGGTGGCTGAATGGCGTATTTGGTTTGGCGCAGGCCTTGTACGCCCAAATTTGCGGGTTCGACCCCGGCCCAAGTCGGTTGATTTTCATGATGCAGAAAATAGACAGCGTCCATGTCATATGAGGTGCTTTCGACAAAATAAAAAAAATTCTAGTGCAATTTCTCAACGTCAGAACTCAGGTGCCTCCTCTGGAGAGGAAACTGGGCTTCAAAATTACATAGTGGCAATTGTTATCTACCTATATAGCGCCACACTAAAAAGTAATACTAGTTCCCAGGGAACTAGTATTAAAACGACAAGTCTCGACAAGAATGTACGATTTTGGTTCAGTTATAATCTAAATTTTCTGAGTTAAAGTGCGAGTCAGAAACTGAGATATACTTGTATGTCTACAAATTTGAAAATGGCCCAACTATAACCCTAAAGTCTGCAGTGTCAGATTTTGCTCTTTTCTAATTAGCAACAAATCTCTATAAAAATTTATTTTAGAAAGAGTGCCTCACTGAGTTACTTTCTAAGAAAAGAGAAAAAAATTTATATATTATCTCATGTGAACACAAAAATTAAAGTCTCTTTCTAAATTATATCCCGCAACATAAAATGACGACATTGTATTGTGTTTTGTCATCTTGTATTTTAATCAAGCATTGTTCTCTATTTCTGTATTTTAATTATTTATATCGATTTACATTTGAAATTTAGGGGATTGAATAAATTTTTAATTTTTGTTTACTCTCTTCTAAGTTTTTTTTTATCGATATCAATTAAAATTATCTGTAACTAGAAGAATTTTTTTTCTCAATATATGCACTGCAGTAAAATTCACTTATTCATTTCAGTAAATAAAAATGAAAAGAAGACTTTTTTTTTCCATAAAAATAGATAAAGCATGTTTTCAAAAATTATTGCGGTGTGTTTGTAATGTATTTCATTTAATCTACTTACACACCACATTCCCTTTAAGCCTTTAAAAGAGTTTTCGAGGCATATTTGAAAAGGAATCTTTTAGATGTAAAATAATAAGATATATTTAAATTTTCTATACTTCCTTGAAATATTATTTGACCTTATAAGAAGGTAAAAAAAGAATATAGTGAACGATTTTACAACTGTTCAACTATTTATAAGCGAGTTTTGTAAATAACTTAAAACTTTTTAACTATAAAGTAAAGATATATCTTAATAATTAAAAAAATATTATTTATACTCTAACCAAACATTGTTGATTTTGCTTTACTTTACAAATAAAATTAAAATCTATTATATTTTTCATTTCATCTGTACATTTCGTCAGGCTCTCGACAATGTCCTGGAAGACATAGAAGGAAAAGATGCCCTTGTTGTAAAAGCTGTAATTGTAGTTAATATGTATACATTGATCATTGGCTGTAATAAATTTTTCATTTTCTCACTTCATTTTTTATTTTTTCGAAATATGTTTGATAGATTTCATATATATAAAACAATCAAACTTTTATCTATAATAAAAATATTATCTTCAAAATTAATTTGTACCTGTATACAAGATTTATGAATTCGTTTTAACCAGTACATTATAACTATTAGGATAAAGTATCAAAAAATAGCTTTTAACACATAAGCTCGTGAGCGCACAGAAATATAAAACTGTATTGCTATTTCAACAAACTTCCGTGAAACTGACTTTTTTTTTATTTCGTTCAAATTGAAGAACGTGTCAAGAATATTTATAGGCCATTGAAAACTTCTAAAAGCAAAATACTTTACTTTTTATTGATGTGCGAAACGAAATGTTACTTTTATTAGGAACAAAAAATTGCAGAAATAAAACTATATTTTTTCGAAAAATTTGTGTTCCTTTGATTCACTACTTTAAATATACTATCATTCATTTATAACAGTCTGCATTAGGCAGAAACATTTTTGTTTACGTGCATTTAATTTCACAAACAAATGCATAAGTTTTGAAGATGCCACGGTAGCCCAGTGGTAATGATCAAGAACTCGTGGGCGGCGTTTCATTAGTTCGAACACTAGTATCAATGAAGCCCTGCCGTGTAGGGGACTAATGCACGTTAAACAAATAGTGGCTCAAAATCCTCCTAAAATGTGATGTAATAGTCTGAAGAGGAAGTTGCCAGCTCAGGAGTCGTCCTCATCGCTTACGGTGGTTCAAAATTATGATATTCATTCCTAAAAAAGTTCGTATTGCTTTATAGAATGACGTGCACAAATACTCATTCAAGTCTTGAAGAAAAAATTTCTTTCAAACTTTTTGCAAAATCTAAGTTATTTATACTAATTTTTGGGATTTCTGAATAATATTTGATTAATACATAAATGTGGTTTTAATTCTATTTATGACAACACTTTAAAAAAAAGTTTTGTCTTCGTGTATTATTTTATTTTTTATTGAATTTTTTTATTGCCGTATATTTCAATCATTATTTGAAATATTCAGTGATGCCTTGACTTAAATAAAACAGTAGAAACATAATTTCTCGCTATACCTTGTTCTAACTGCATATGTGTGAACTCAAATGAAATTTATTTCTTCACTCTTTCTATCTAGTGAGTTGAACAAAACGAGATTTTCCTTTTCTGTTATACTTTAAACTCGCACATACAAACAAATTTCACAATCAGAAATCGTTGGATATGCATACAGTGAAGAAATTTTACTTTCCACTAAATTATAGAATGATAAAATCTAAAATAATTTAGGCTTAAGTTATTCTAAAGAACCTAAGCTTTTGCTATAAGCTTATACGTATGTTATTTATGCATTTTATTTTACTTTATGTTTCTTGTGCGCCTTTATTAATAATATTGGAGCACCAATGCAATTCAACTTAATAAGATTCTTTTGTGCATCAAAAACCTATTTTTAATAACAAAAGACTAAAATTCACATCAATTGATTATAAAATTAGTGTCAAAAACACGTCTACAGTTAAATTAAAATGTAATACAAATTTAGTACTTTTTCTTCTTCTATACTAAAAAGATTTTGACGTTAGAAATGGCTTAAATTTTAAGAATATAACAAAAATTTAAAATATAATACTAATTATGATTCAGTGGCACTCAATTATTATCCATAATAAAATGACATATTTGTCTTTCAAGAAGCATTTCTTTTTGTTTCGTGTTCAAATAAAATTGAAATTATTTGAATAACAAGAAGTGTTATAAATTCATTCTTTATTTTATACATAATTTTTTTCGGTTAAATGCTTTTTTTTGTCTTAATTTATAAATTTTTTATCAATCTCAGTACTCTCATTGATCATAATTCAATTAATTCAATTATTTTAGCTGTATCTAGCTTTGATGGACTAATATAAAAGCGTAAGAAAATATTTTAAATAAAAGCGAATGTTGCGTCGATAATTTAATTTGCTTACGAAATAAATAGTTCTTCTGAGTTTCATTACCTTAATCCTATTTCATCACTCGAAAAATAGGTGTATTGTCAATACTATAAACTTCTGGGGGGAAAGATAGTGCTTATTCCTTTATTTTAATTTTTTTTATTTTAATAATTTAAATTCTAGTTACATTTGCATATGAATGTTTCTTATAACCCGAGTTAGAAAACTTAAAGAAAAGCTCGATTTTAGAGCGTTGAACTTTAACTAATACAAAAGAAACAGTAGTTTCCACAAAGTAAGATAATTAGGTTCGGTTTTAAAAGGTTATATTGAATTCCTTTAATAATTCTGTCATCTTCTTGCAAACTATTGATTTTTTTAATGTTATCATAGACATGCTTTGTATTAAATGGACACTTTTTGAGTCAATAACATCTTTGAAAAATACTATTGTACTCTAAATCTTTAACTCTTTTTTTTTCATATATGAACACAAAATATTTTCATTTATCTCATTTCGACTTTGAAGAACAATGCGTCGATTCTGAAAGCAAGGTTTATGTTCTTTTACCCATCAGTGATTACTTTATGAGAAGATTCTTTTTAATATGTAAGTAATTATACGAATCAACGAACTTAGCATTTACATAAGAATGCCTATAGCCTTTATTATTTACATTGCATAAATTCGAAAGAAAACTTAAAACATGGTGTTTGAAAAGCTATTATTATTATTGGGGTATTTTTTGTATTTAATTGTATTATAAATTAATATTTTATTTAATTTAATTATTTCCAAAATACATAATTTTAAAAAGGTTTTGTATATTATTATATAAAACAAGTTAATAGATCTATTTTCCCTTACATTATGCCTTCATTTTTAAGGCGAAAATGTTTATTAAAGTTCTGTTTCTCACAAATAAAATTAAGTTTATATTTCACTGGAAATGAAATTTTTAATTACTAACACTTACAAGTACGTTTTGAGAGTCAAAAAAAAAGTTTATCCTAAACACATGTCTTTTCTTGAATAGGATGAATGGATAAAGTTGATTGTAAAAACATTATAGTTATATTTGTAGAATTAATTTTATTCCTGTATTAATTCAGTTGTCCATTTATTATAAGAACATTCAAATCGCTTAAATATTATTTTTTTTATAAATGTACTACGAATTATAATTTTACTACAAAGCATTTTTGATTTGTAAAAATGTAGAATTATAATATTTCAAATAATGTGTATTTTAAAAATTATAAATTATTTAATAAATTAATATATTCCATAATTTAAATGAATACTTTTTCAAAAATTAAATCGTGTAAAATACCCATTCAAGTTGTATTCTTTTGATGATTAAATTATTAGAATATTATTTATTTCTTATTGCATCACAACAAGCAACAAATATTAAATATTAACACATAATTTGTTATATTAATAAAAGTTATTAGAAATAAAATAACTGACTTATGAGACTGAATTAAAAAATATCTTTTGGGAGTTATATGGGTTAATTTTCATTAATTTTAGACAGTTAAACCGTTTTTTTTTTCTCTTCAAAGTGAGTAAAATAAAAATTAATTGAATTAAATCATTGCTTGAATATATTTTCTGCATTCAGTCATTTTTATATATTTTAAATAGTCAATATCATGGAACACAATCAGTTTTTTCTTAATATTTCTTTCGTGTGATATGTTATTAGTTTTATCTTGTATTCTTAGTTCTAAGCAATATATTGAAAAATAATTGCTGGGTCTTAAAATGTAAAAAATATGACATTCTTATTTTTACGCTTTACATTTAAGGCATAAAATATTGCAAGTTTTTAATATGAGAAAAAGTAAAAAATTCATTAATGGTCTTGAAACGCATAGTGTTCTAATAAATATATTCAAATGTTTTGATCCGAAAAGAGAAATAAAATGTATATCGAAAATGTGTGTAAAATATAGATTTTCTACTTTAAAAAAAAGAAAGATAAACCGAAAAATAGAAATGTTTTAGAAGCATTTTTTTCCTTCCTAGCATAGGAGATAGTTTAAAATATAATCTTCAATATAATTAACCTTAAGATTTTTTTTCTCTTTGATGTTTCGATTTTTTCCCTCTTCTCTTGTTTTTTAAATGCAATTTTTCAAGACACAACACAAGAGCTGTCATCACCTTGTCTTCTATACTACATTAATTACGTCAGAGTGCTGAGATGAGAAACATGATTTGAAAATTATACATAATCTCCCGGGCATTATTTTATTTTAAAAAGATACGCGAAATACTGCACTTTGTATTTTTAAAAAATTTTGAAGATTACCAAAGTTGATTAAAAGTAGAAACTTGTTTAAAGTTCCTGCATCCGGTTTTTCTTCTTTGTCGGCTGTCATAATATTTCAAAAAAGGACAAAGTTAAGGACACTTCTTTTATTATAATTAAATTTTTCAATAAAAAAATAATGGAATAATTTTGAAGAATTAAATACATATAAGCATATTCTTAATTGCTATAAATCTAATATAGCAGAGCAATGAATATACTAGAAAAGATTAATTATTGTAATATTATAAAAAATATAATTAGTGAAACACACCACGTATAATGTTTTCACTGCGGGGCACTGTTTTGAGGGGGAAATGAGTTTTACAAAAAAGCGTTTCCTACACACACATCATAGATAAGATTATAGCAACCCTAAATGTGAGCAGTTACCAGATTGGGGACTTTTTTGCAATAGGTGACATATTTTTCGCCAAATCTACCACCAACGGCTATAAAATTGTTAATCTAGTAACTCCTCATATCTTCTAAGGCTGCCATAATCTTATTCAAGTTCATGAGAAATGAAATTTCCAGTAAAACTCAATTTTCCCCAAGGATACTATTACTGAAATCAGCATACATGACGTGTTTCTCACTGCCCTCCCTCTCCCATAAAAAATTTTTTTCTGCCCAGAGTCTTAAGTTTCTCCATCATATGGCGCAAGACTGTCCCCTTGTATGACTTTAGGTTTGGCGGGAGGCGATTTCTGTATCCTATATACCATATTATTTATTCTCTTCTTCACTATATACGATTATTAACAGTTTTGTTGAAACTCTTTGAGTATTATCTTCGTCATTGTGGTGGATTGAGGAGCCACGCTTTTTCACCACCCTTGAAGACACGTTCGTTGGCTTTACAGTTGTACCAAATTATTACAAATTTGCGTGGGAGAAAAGGCATCTGATGACTCCAATTAATTAAAGAAACAAATTTGTTAATGGACACGGACAAACAAATGACTATAGGAAGACAAAACAAATCGACATATGTACACAAAGAAACATTAAAACAAAGTATTTAGAATAATAAAATATGTACTTGTTTTAAACAAGCTGTACAGTGCACTAAAAACGACTCTCTAGAACAGTTCCGTTAGCAGGAACTCAAAGAGAAAGTCTCTGTGCGTGTTATCGCAGACAACGCACAAGCAGATTCTGAACTCGATTGACTGGACCGTTGAAGCTGAACATATTTGGGAAACTGGAACGCAAAGCGTTCCTCCGTCCCATACTAAGTGTGTTAGGCTCTTGAAGTTGTGGGGCCTTCATGGAGACTGAGCGTCCTGATTGGTTGGCAGGGATGAAGAAAGTGGTTGTCTCGCAAGTCTCTTATATAGCCTCGTGGAAATTCCCAGAAGGTTTGATTCCATAAACTTCTCTAAGGTTTATTGGGACATAATTTTTCTCCAAATATTTCGCCAATCTCGTAATCTGCTCGCATCTTCACAATCTCAAACTCATGCTGGGAAGCGAACTTTCCTGTAAACCTCAATTTTCCCCAAGGTTAGTGTTACTGCGGGGAAGACAACATACATGGCGTGTTTCAATATTATTATATAATTGATGTTGACATAGATTTTTGATCGAATTTAGATCTAGACTGTTTCCAGGCCCTTCCAGTAAAGAAATAAGATTATCACACACACACACATGAAACCTCTTTTTAGACACAGTAGTCACAATGCATGAATCGAATCCTTGTTTAGATGTAAATACTTGATTGTCTTGGAAAAGATTATGCAGGGAAGGCTTCCGTTTGTAATCAATTTTTTCCTTTATATATATGGGGCACACATATATTTCCTATTATCACACAAATTCTGAGTACAACTTTCGATGTCATGCTTCCGCATATCATGATACGCCTGGTTACATTACACCAACTTGACACACTGACAAATGTTTTCTTTTTAACTCCTATAAATGATAATAATAGTTAAATCCTACCATAAACTGGTTGGTTCATTGGCAAAAATCAAAATGACACTTGAGTGGATCTCTAAACACTCAAGCTTATTGGCTACCTACAAATGTAGGAAAGCTACATCATATCAAACTAAGCAGGTTTTGCTTCGTTTCCTTTGTTATTTGGCTGTACATTTTGAAAGAAAACAGATAATAAATATACTTTATTGTTCTTTCAGTTAAATTTGCGTTCCATAAATGCATAATTTTTGGCAAAACTCCAAAAAATATTATAATTATGAGACCATCAGACATCAAATATAGATATTTTTCAAAAGGTTTCCGCAATTTTGGCCACTATTGTATATTTATACTACATTTCCTAATTTCAAAAAACACTAACTCATAGGAGTTGACGGGTCATAGCAGGGATGGCCAACCTGTGCGGAATTGTAATAGTGGCAAGCGAAGACTTACTGTAATTTTTTTTTAATTTGTAAACATAATAATAAATAGCAATTTTTTTTTTTCAATTTAATTGAAATGCGGTTGTCTTAGATGAAAAAAAAGCCTCAAAATTTCGGTTAACATATGTTTGTGAATATGTTTTCTATTATGAACATAAATTCAAAACATCGCTCAAAACTAGTTTATATACACCTAAAACAACCTAATTTTATCAGCATTTTCAATAGCTAATCCTAATATAAAGAACTTCATAAAAAAAAACTACAAATTCAAAAACCACTACTGACTGTTTAATAATAATTTAATTTAAATGTTTCAAATTTCTCATTTTTATTTTATAACTAACTTAACTGATTAGACATGTAAAGAGTTTATTAACAATAAAACCTAAGATTGTCGTTTTGTTTTATTTGTTATATTATTCTTACATTTCCGCTAAGATTTGCATTAAAAATGTGTTACTTGCGTAAAAGTCCCTTAATAAGCTTACTAGTAACATCTTTTTGAATCATTTGTAATGTTTTTCTTAGAAGTGGCACGCATAATTATTTTTATCAGTAAGTGACACTCTTCCCAAAAGGGTTTGCCACACCTGTGGTTTATGGCATTCCAATTAAAATGAATCTCTTAAAAAGCCCATAGTTAAATATCTGAATTGTCTTTAAGATACTCTCAAATGCAGTTTGTTTTTTCTTTTACTACGCTCAATTAAATGATCAAATGACAAACAAATAAAAGAATTCATTGCAATACTAAATATCAAAATAGAGAAACACTCATAAAAAGTGAACAATTTGTGTCGCCATATTTGACATTAACTTAAACAACTACATGTATACGAAGTATATAAAATTTCTTCAATCTTTGTATTAATTGTATTTCTTAATTGCAAAAAATATTTTTTTATGAATTCTATTTGCTCAACTCTAACTTTAATACTTTCTTGTACAAACTCAACAATACCTTTGCTTGTATTTGTTATCAATTTTCTTTGATGAAGAGCAAAAAGAAATAAAATTAAAAGATTAGCTTTCACTTTAGTCCTTAATATAAACATTGCAAACCAGAAACTTCAAGAAACAGTTATTGACTCTTCAAAGGAAAACAAATCTCTAAGATGGAGTACAATAATAATGAAACTTGATAACTAGAGTGCTCTCAGAATATTGCGATCGAGTGAAAAGAAGCTTTATGTATGTATGTATGATCTTGTCCCTATCAAGCAAGTGGAAAGGATTTCCCTTTCAAAACAAGTGATGCCGAAGAAATGAAGCAATAAAACGCTTTCAGATCATTTCCCTCGTAACCATGACAACAGAGAATCGGTTCTTCAAGCATCTTGCAATAATGAAACTTTTAAAAAGCAAAGATTTTAATTGAAATGGAATTTATGCGTCTCTGGAGAGGATATTCCATGCGGATTTTGTGATATCTGAAACACGCCGATGACTTTGTAAAATGAAAAAGATAATAAAGAATTTTAATAAATACTGCCAGGCGAATAAAATCAATGAGGGATTTTATAGAAATTTACATTCACTTCCTAGCGCTGGTCAATTGTTTGACTCTATGTCAGAAAGAAACGAGTTCTCTTACAACAAACTTTAATGTACTTGCATGAAATTGTTTTAGATTCAACTTCCATACAATTTCTTCGAGATATTTGCTGTATTTATCAAAATACATATTTTTTATTTGATATTCTTTTTTATTTTACTTCTTAAAATCCTTAGCAATTGGGGTTTTTTTTTGTATATTTTCAGAATATTTTAAAATTTTCATAAATAACACTTGATTTATTTGTCAATTTTCAAGTGACTGAGTTAAATATTGTTGTTTTAATTAATAAAATACGAATTGATTTTAAAGTACCTTTAAAATATAAATTCATTTATAATATTATTGCTTTTCTGGCTACTGTGTAGAAAGATAAAAACAAAAATATTAATTTTCTACTATCAATTTGTTAAGACATCAAAACTTCCAAACTACAGATATTGCCATGTCTTATATCTCCATAAAGGAAAAAGATTCCATAAGGGCGTTGGCTATTTATTATTTTTAAAAGCTATTTGTATTCAGTCTGGGGGAAAGAATTTTAAAATAAACATCCAATTAAATTAGAAAATTCAATTAAATGTTTCAGAAAGAGAAGTAAAATTGAACCTTTGTGTTGGCTCTATAAATTCATTTCGAAGTTTCATTCTTATTCCATTCTTGAATAATGGCAGAACAACGAAAGTATTAGACACAATCAGATATGAACAGTTTATAATATCTGCAAATTGAAAATTTAATATCGGATATTTATGCTAAACAATATTTAATTTTCTTTTGCGTAAATTTTTGGAATCACATTACTGTTAGAGCAGAACAACTTAGCATCGTAAATGTATTTCAATGTAAAATGTCTTGATATTAATTTATGCTTGCCTGGAAGTGAGAAATCTTCATTTTATTTTAAACAGTTTTTTCACATTCATTTCTTCGTGTTAGTTAAATGTTTAACTAGTGCTACAATCAATAATACATTAATTCTTGAAAAGTTCAAAAATATATAAAAAGATTCAATGAATTTTCGAAATAATTGTTTGCATTCAAATTATAAATCCTAAATCAAAATCAATGCATTATTTTTTTTACTGTTTTTTCGAATAGTGCAAGAAAATAATTAACTAGCGTGCATTTAAAAATGTATAAAATTTATATTTGTATAATATATTGATAAACTATCATACATTTATTTACTACCTCAGATATGAATCAGTTTCTGTCGAGGACATATATTTAAATAAAAATTTCAGCAGTACAAGTAATACCGCTGAAGACCCGCCGTGTAGAGGAGGCCGATACACGTTAGATACGTCCTCCCGTTGATGGGGTGTGGAAGTTAAGAGAGGGGGTACCAGGAACTCAGACGTAATTCACGCCACTTGAAAATGGTTCAAAATTACGAGGTCCTTCGCCAATAGCCTTAGTGCAGTTTTATAGTGCAACGTAAAAATAACTCTCTAACTCAAATGTACAAACTCTCTAACTCAAATGTTAAATATTATAAGTGTGTGTGCTATAATTTATTAAATATTAACTCCTAACTAGGTATATAGTTTTGGTAATATGTATAGGTGTGTGTGTGTGTGTGTGTGTGTGTGTGTGTGTGTGTGTGTGTGTGTGTGTGTGTGTGTGTGTGTGTGTGTGTGTGTGTGTGTGTGTGTGTGTGTGTGTGTGTGTGTTGTGTGTGTGTGTGTGTGTGTGTTGTGTGTGTGTGTGTGTGTGTGTGTGTGTGTGTGTGAAATGCTGTATTGAAAGCTATTCTAATGAGTCTTCATTTTCTCTTCGACAAAAATTTAAATAAAAAAGCATTACTGTGTGGGACATAATATACAATCAAAATAAAGCATCCTTCATTAAATTCAATTGGTTAAAATCCAATAAAGTTAAACTTCGAATAAAATTATAATAATTTTTAATTTGTATTTAGAGGTTAATGCTATTTTCATATTATAATCTGATCTTTATTTACATAATCACTTATATTTAAATAAAAATTTTCTTTTTCAAATTAAATTTAAGCTGTTAGAGATAAATCAATTTTTCAAACATTAAAACGGAATATGTGGCAATTATATTTATCTTAAATTCTTTAAAATTAAACATTAAACTTTTTCGTTAACCGCAGTTTTTTTGTTATGAGCTTTGATATACTAACAGAAAATGTCAAATTCATTTGCAAGTTTTAAGAACGTAATCTTTTGAATATTGCAAAATGTCTCGGTAGAAATCTTCGAAGAAAAATAAAATAATTGAAATAAGTACTAAGTTTCTCGGTGAAACTTGTAAGCAATGGCATAATCGGTAATTGGATTCTGAAATCCTTTTTTAGTTTCTCTTTTATAATTATTTTCTTTTAACAGTTGGTAAGAAACGTGTACTGTAGTATTATTCGTTAATCCTATTAGAGCTCTCTCAATAACACAAGTTAAAAAAAAGCTTTTAAGGGTGCGAAATTTACTTTTGTTATATTGTTAAAAATATAAGTTTTTAGAAAGAAGCTCCTAAAACCAATTACTGTGTCTTAAAAACTATCAACGTTTTTTTCTCGTTAAATTATCCCTTTCGCATTCTTCACTTAGTAGTTTATAAAATTTAATTTTTCTCGTGATTTTATTTATTGTACTGAAAATGGTACTAACAATTTAAAATCCGTATAAAATATTTTTCTCCTATAAATGAATAGTTACTTTCAAATGTTCCTTTAAACTGTGATATTAAAAGATATTTAACAAATTAGATTTTGAAAAATATCCCAAAAATGTAATTTCAATTAAATATTTCTGAAACAATTAAATTTAGGCTCATTAAATAATTATTGATTTCAAGGATTTCTAAAACCTTGCGGCTGCTACGTTTGTTAAATAGAGAAATTGTGTACTTAAATTTGATATTCGAACAGTAAAATTACTTAAAATGTATAAAAAAGAATATTTTAATACACTTTTTGTGTTATATAACGAAAACTGTTACTATTATAAACAGTTTCCTTCTTCCGATTGCAGTAGAAATCCTTAAATTTTAGAGTATTATTTGTCGATAACAAACATATATTTTATAAGGCCCTTATAAAAAGCAAAATTAAGGGAATCATCATAAATTTAATTTTGTATAATGTTGAAATTTTAATTGTAAGCACTTTTGTCAGATACTAAAGTGAACATAGACGGAACAATGCACTTTAAATCTGTCGAATCTCAAACATCCTCCCGTTGGTGTAGAAGTTAGGAGAAAGGGGTCAGCTCACAGGTGTTGTCTTCATCCCCTGACCATGGCTTAAAATTACGAGGTCCGTTGCCAAATCTCTTGAGTAGCTGAATAGCGTGACGTGTTAATATTCACTCACTCACTAGCCAATTACTTACGATTTGCACATTTCAATTTTTTTAAATCTGAAAAGAATGTGTTTCTTTTTTATATGATTAGTCTTCAAAGAAAAAATGTTATGTTATTGAAATAAAATAAGATTCTTTTTTCAAACAAGAGCATCAAGAAGAATAAATGAGCATAATGCATCCATCCATCAACTCTGTAATGTTTTTGTTTTACTTAAGTAATCTTTGATGTTGACAGAAACGAAAACTGTTTAATTCTATTTTTAGTTTCCTTAAAGTGTCGTTAAATTTTCCGAATTTCTTCTTTGTTACCGAAGTAATTTCGCTCACTCGTTCAATGGATAAACACCCGGAAGAGGAAGCATAAAAATGTAGACTCTCCGGATCTAGTTTCGGAATCTCAGCGAATGGGATAGTAGGTATTTGGAATCCTGCCAAATTCCTGGAGGTAAATATGTTTTTGCGTTTAACATCTTTCAGCAAAAATGAGACATATTTAATATTTTCCTCCGCTGGTGTGCATATTTTAAGAGAGGAGAATTTCACCTTATCATACAGTCCTTTTTTTTCTTCCTTATATTTATATGCAAAAAAAAAAGAAAAAAAAGGAAGAAAATAGAAAAAATTTGAATCTTTATTCAAAATTAACTTTCAACGCTATTGTACAGAAGCCGTTCAGAAATTTTATTTTTTTTCTGGATTTTTTTTTATAAGTTGAATCTTTTTAGTAAATTAATTATCAAGAAAGTATAGGCCATCTCTTAAAACTATTTTGACTTCGAATATCATTTTCATATCCCATAGGATATCTAATTGCCTTCTAGATTATTTTATTTATTTTTGAGTAATAAAAGGCATCTGAATTCATAAAAAATAAGGAAAGATCCTATTTTATAATGTATTTCCCCTGATATATGTGGTCGTGGTAGCCTAGTTGCTAAAATTGCAAATTCGTGGCAGGCGAGTAATGGTTTCGAGCCCTTGTGCCACTGAAGACCCTCCATGTAGAGGAGCTGATACACGTTCAATCCGTTGAGTCTAAATGTCCTCCTTTGGAGGAGCGTTTTAGTTTGGAAAGTAGTTCCAACTCAGGTGTCGTCCTCGTCACTTCTCCGAGGTTCGAAACTACGTGCTCCGTCGCCAGAACTTTCATGTTTCTGTACGATGTGACATTAAAATATACTCACTGAATTATTCCCCGGATATGTATAGATGTAGAATATTTTCAAGAATTTCTTAAAAATCTATAATTCTACCAACAGATCAAAAAAGTATTAGCAAATAGACAGAAATATATTGATAACTAATTTAAATCTTTTTTTCAATTCCTACTATTAGCTCACTCTCTCCCTGTATATATATTGGAATATCAAAGGAGTTGGAAAATTAAGGAAGTGATTAGTTCAACTATTGGAGAAGTGTTTAAGTACACGCAAAAATATTTGAAGACTGGAAGAGTTCGGGTCCTGTCATCTTTAATCAAGTTAGAGAGTTAAATCATTCGAGCGGTCATTAAAATAATAAGCTCTGTATAAAGTTATCTCAAGGTTAGATATGCAGGACTGGTTATATTCTCCCCACGCCATCTCGTCTCACCCTCGAGCTCTGACTGATCAAAGTTATCTTATTTAGAGTGTTGTGTCTGAGTTGAAATAGTGATAAATAAAATAATTGAAGTTCATCATGTCGTCTGATGATTTAGTTCCTCCTACTCCTCTAGCCGGATTACAGGGAAGAAGGGATGTAAATTATTTATAGGATCAACACGTAAGAAAATTAACATTAAATGTATACAGTACAAAAAAAAGTAAATAAGATACATTAAATGTAATACCAGATTCACAATACTTTGAAAAAAATTTCAAAATATAATTGGCAAAAATTAAATTCCGGGAATAGTTATTTTAATCCCGGGGCTGCAAACCCTAAACTTCAGTGATGGAATAGATATAGTCAAATTTTCGGCTAATGCAGAAATGTGTCTGAATAACAATATGAAAACTGAAAACTCAAATAACCATTTCATGTAATTTTCATCTGATAATAAATTAGCAAAACACACAAGACAATATTTTTTTTTAAAAAAAAGAATAATGTATCTCAATATTAATCTGAAAATAACATATACATCTGTAATGCACTCTTTTAATTAAGACACATTTCTGAAATTTCTGTCGGCTACGTTCGCTTAGAGGTAACGTGCCCGCTTCGTAAGCCTAAGGTTGCGGGTTCGGCCCCGGCAGGAGTCGATAGAATTTCTGGATGCAAAAATCGTAGGTACACATGTCATATGATTATGT